>VDFB02387556.1:39269-60372 GCA_007258455.2 Sequoia sempervirens | reverse complement strand
CAACCTCCTCCAAAAGATGTCCCCGAAAATGAGAAAAACATGCATGAAATCAGGAATCATAACTCAAGAATAATGTTGAGTTGATTGTTGCTTATGACTCTATCCTCGGGAATAACTATGGGATCCATCTGTATGTCAACTCCAGGTCGTAATGCGCCATCATCTCCTCCAAGAATTCATTAACTATCTCATCTTCTGGCACTTTGATGCTATCCAACATGATAGACTACCTGCTCAACACCTTCTCTCCATCCTTGATCATTCTCTGGCACTCTTTGACTTCTTCAGCTAACCTGTCAAAGCTTGCTAACATCATCGAGAAGTGATGTAACTTGGACGCCACAAGATTACCATCAAGACCATCATGAACGAAATTTTGGAACTCAGTTTGCACAACGTCAAGATCAGTGTAGGTACCATCTTAACAAAGATAATGGTGTGAGATCTAAATGAAAATTTGCTTACGAGTTTGAGAGCACCAGCAACATCTTCTTTGACTCCATCCAACTTTGTAGAGATTCTTTCATGCATTTCCACTTTGAAGAGGTGTTGTTCTCTCCAAGCGAAAATTTTCTTTTATCTTCATCTGCTACTACGATGTCATATGCAACTGCCAACTACGAAATGAGAATCAAATCCTTTGGTTTTCCCTTTGCCATAGTCAATTCAAGTTGCTGGATTCCGTGATGAAGATCATGAGCCTTGTGCCTCAATTGATAATATTCTGTGAGAAGGTATCTGCCTGCAATAATGAAATCCTCGATCCAATTCTCCAAGAGCTTTCCATGATTAACTAACCGACCCAGCTTTTGTTGATCTACAAGTGTCTCTCAAAGCTGTGAAAGAATAGCCGCCTTGCTTGAGGTTCCATGAAGAAGATCTGAGATGTACTATCGCAGTTGCTTATTCTCAGCCTTGAGGGTTGCCTTGTCTTCTCTGTTCTTCTTCACTCGCTCTTCAAGATTACTCACAACAACCTTAAAGAGGCTCACATCCACATGTTAAGTGCTCCTGCCAACATTAGCTTTGACGAAGGTGAAATCACCAACTTCAACTTCATCCAAACTTTTTCCCTCCAGTGGTGTAGCAATCTCAACAACGATCTCTACTTCAAGAGTCTTTTCTATGTGCCCCTGCTTCTTGATCTTCTTATTTGACTTATCTTGATAGGGACTGCCAAACTCAGATAGATCAAGCTGATAGGAAGGCTTATGCTTTCTTCTTCCCAAAGTCTTCTCAAGCCAACATGAGTGATCAATGTTAACTTCTCTGGGAAAAACTGCTCTAATGGTGTCAACCTCTGGTGGATTAATTGGTACTAAAGTTTCACGAACCGGCAATTTTGGCTCCTAAGTCAATATCAATCTAAATGGGAGACTAAGGAGAAAATGGCAAACTAGGAGATGAAGATCCGGTTTCAGCTTGTACCACTAGCTCCACTGGAACTTTCGATGCCTTCTCGATCTGCTTTCATTGACTTATGCTCCTTCTCTTCGTCTTTCCACTAACTATGACACCTTCAGGAGGTTTCATGATGACCTTAACTTTGGGTCTCGACCTCGATGTAGAAGGTAGTGAAGAAAACACCACTAGCGACTCTGCAATTGGAACCTTTTGCCTCCTCTTGTTGTCCAAGAAATACATGCTAGTCTTGATAACTCCTCTCGATAGGTCCTCAATTGAAGTGCTCTCCTTGGCATACCAATCTGATTGTCGAAGTGGTTGGCAAGCAACTTGATCCTTGACGAATGTGCTAAGTAACACCTCTTTGTCATCATCTGGCAAACCTTCAACATCTTTTGATAGGAAATCAACAAGCTGAGGAAGAATAAGTCTACAATAGTGACGCCTGTGTACTTCAAATTCATCTTCGTAGTTGACCCAAAATTCCTCAAGTGTTGGCCTATGTGAATAACTTCACTCCAACCGAGTTGCATAGTGACCTAAAGGATCATAAGAGTGCTTCTCGCTGAGGTACTTGAGATGGAGTTTTGACAACTCATTGTTCATCAACTTGCAATCGACAGCTGTCCTACATTTGTATATACCCAATCCAAATGGAAATGTGAATGTTGACTTGTGTCGATTGCGGAGAAAAGTATGAACATCATGAACCTATCTCAGGAACTCCATAAACAAGACCTTATCAAAAGGGTATCTTGGTAGCATTAGAGGCTCTCCAGTGTAACCATACACTCGAATATAGGTTAAAGTGGGAAACTGGATGAATCAACTACCCAACTCTCCATTGCTGAAATTTGCCTCGACCGAAATTATGATGTGCATCTCATTATCAAGGTCTCTGAATGTCTTCATCAAGAAGTGATCATTCACCTGTTTGAAATCCTTTTCAACCTTTGAGAACTCCAATTGTGGGAAGTATTCATGGACATGTTGAACGCCAAGAGTTCCATTGGTTTTCAAAGTTCTAAAATTTCCTTGGAATGCAATTAAGTAAACCAGATAAGAAACCATGTGAAACTCGTGGATTTTAAGGAATCTTGTGATTTGTTGGTGAAGAACCTCACTGATCAACATAGCCGAATCAAAGTGTTCCTTATTGTTGATAATTTGGGAAATGACATAGAACATCAATGGTCGGAAAACATGTGCTTCCTCTTGACCTATAACTTGGTTGAGTAAGTAATCAGGATAGCTATCTCGTCCTTGAACTCTCCACACCCAACCTTCTTTGGCAAGTTCGTTTTCTGTTCTTTTAGCCACCTTTGTGCAACCTTTCTTTGAAATCTTTCCTTCTCTCCCTGCCATATCTTGCCGCATTCCTCCATGACTATGACAAAATTATCTAAAAGAGGTGGAATGGCAAAGCACTTCTCGATGTCTCTCGGCTTGAGGCTGCAAATGACTCTTCCATCGACTAATCGAATTTGTCTTGTAGATGAGTCGTAATGCTTAATGCATGCAATGAAAAACTCAAAATCAAATACCATGATAAAAATAGATGTTGCTACAAGCAATCGCGAGCGATCAAGATTCTTGATTGTCATATTGTCAATGCCTTCCAACGTGCTCAATTTGATCACTGGATAAATGTGACCCAAGTCTGTATCAAAGGTTTTCAAAAAGTCATGAACTAAGACTAATTTGGTCTTGTATTCTATTGGGTTGAACTGCATTTTGAAAATCTAGACTTTTGACTGTAAAGTCAGATATGTTTGGGCAAACTTCAAAAAAGGCTAAAAATGGCCCCTGACAAGGCTAAATATAACCAATTGAGGGAAAATGAAACGTGGGTTTTGTAGAGAATAAAATTCTAAGCCAACCCAAATTGTTAGAAACTTGAAAAAATAAGTTTTACTAAGTAATGCAAAGACTTTTCATATTAAAACTGCAATGGTTGTAGCGACATTGGAGACAATTTTTCCAAAGAAAAACTAGAACATGGGTGTTGTAGGCGCCAATGAGCTTAATAGACCAAATTCTTTGTTTTTCAAAGTTGACTTACAGGCCACATAAAAGTCTTCGAAAAAAAGCATAGTGCTTCAAAAGTGGAAGCAGTGGGGCAATTTTCTCGAAAAAATTCAAAAGATCAATTTTACTCTGGCCTTGAATTAAGTGAATTTCGGACTGATCTAATTCACGAAAAAAGATGTCATTTACTTTGACATGCGAGAGAAAACCTAAGACAAGGATAAAATAATTTTGAGAGAGAAAATAGAAAGTATATTTTTCCTTTGAAAATGATGCCTATGCCTTGAATGAAGTTTGATGAAGTCTAGAATGCATGCACTAAAAAGATGAAGTATGGAAAATAATTCCTGAGTGTCTGGACGGCACTATGAAGAACGAAAAGTACTTACTGTGGCCAGTCTTGCTGCAATGTGTTTTGCTTCCACCTGTGATGAGAATAATGGACGCCCAAATGCCTTAATAAATAAAATTTATGAAGGCGTCACTTTTGCATGCAAATCCCTAAATTAGGACGCAATAATCTTATTAGACCTCCATTTAGTTAACTGAATGAAAAATAAGCCCTAAAATGGGCGCCACCCAACATGCACTTCACTTATTTGCCACATGCAAGTAAAAATTAAGTCATGTTGAAGTCAACTCAGAAGTTAAACTGGAGATTTAATATTATTTTAAGTTGAGTTCGCAATCTCCTTCATTATAGGGCGGCCAACTCACTTTAGTTCAAAATTCAAAGTTTGACTTGGGTGCAAACTCTCCAAACTTAAAAACTTTTTTGAAAAGTTTCATTTGCAAACGTCGCCAAAGCCTATGTTTGATCACTGATTCTGATTGACTGATGTACCCAATAGACTAGCTGACAGCTTCATTTAATAGCACAATCAAAACTGAAAAAGAGCTCCTTGAGGTCGCAAACCCTAATTCTAACTTTTGAGGCCTCAAAATTTTGGGGGCCCCTAGCCTCCAAGGGCTCTTTTCTAGTCCAGACTTACTCAATTTTCACGCATTTTCATCATTTTAAACTTGATTTTGACCTCACTTCATCTTGCATTCTCCGACACTTGGCAAAACTTCAAAGCTGGCTAACAGGGTCACTGCGGAGCTGGCTCAATTATGAACATGATCTCTTGGAGAACACTTTTCCTAAAAACATCATTTGGCAAGTGAAAAACTTGGGCACCACTGGCTTCCAGGGGCGCTTTTTCTCCCAGACTTAACCATTTTCCAAACTCGCTGATAATCCATTCAATCGTCGGCTGCATGCTATTGACAAATCTTCTGACTCAGCCGAGATATACAACAGAAAGATGGAAGCATCACGGACAAGATGAGCATTTGAGCTAACCCAAACAATTGCATTTGAGGGTCCAAAACCTTGGGCGCCTCTGGCCTCTAGGGGCACTTTTGCTCTGAACTAACATTTTTGACCATGATTAAAACCTTATGTTCAACTCCTAATTATGATAGTTCAACAACTCAGATTCATCCACGGACGGATTCATTGTGAAGCCAGATCAAGTCTGAAACAAACACCCTGGGTATCATTCGATCAAAAAGTTCCATCTAGTACCTCAAAAAGTTGGGCACCCCTGGCCTCTAGGGGCGCTTTTTTGCTCCAATGAGTCAAATTTTCATTGATTTCATCTCCCTTGTTCCTCGTTCAATCTCCAATTTCAAGTGTTAGATAGATCTTCTAGACTAGCTGGTAGGCTTGTCACGACACTGACAGTATTCCGGAGAAGTCTTCTTGGAAGTGGCAAATCTCAAATAGGTAATCTAAGCCTGAAAAGTTGGGCGTCCCTGATCTCTAGGTGCTCTTTTATTCCCAGAGTTAGAAAAACTTCAATGATTTTCACCTCAACGAAAATCCCCTCCATGACGAAGCAACATTTTGAATATATCTCACCATAGAATCTTCGCTAGAGCGTTTTAAACTTAGATTTGGACAACTGGTATCTGGCCATCTGAAATTGACGACCTCGGAGGTCCTAACTTTTCTCCTAAAAAAGTGAAAACAACCCACCAGCCTTAAACTGACCTTTTTTTTTTCCAACTTCACCACTGTGATCATAAAGTGAAATAAGCCAATCAAAATAATTTTCAATCAATTCTGACAAGATTCTATTTTTAGGGTTTTTTGCCTAAAAATAGGGGTTTGAAAACCCTAATTTTCAAATTTTATCAGTATCTTCCACACATCAAACTAACTAAAAGTCCATACTTGATTTGCCCAAAAACTGACTTTTGACGACACTTTTACAAGGTTTAGACTATTTTAAGCAAAATGCCTTAATGAAGCAAAAAATTTGGTTTGGGTACAACACATTGCAGTCAAATAATGAAAGGGGAGGAACAACACTTACGGTTCTTAAACGAGATTTCACTGCTGCTGAGAATTGTTTACACATACTGCAGTGTACCTTTCTATGTTATGTTTGTGTATTATATCCTCCATTGTTTTTTGTTTTTGAGTTTAGGGGTGAATAACTCGGAGGAAAATTTTTTAAAAAACTTTAGTGCTTGCACAACAATATAAAGAGGCATTTTCTTTATTAAACTTAATTTTCCTATTTGAATAGCTATCCTAAAGAGACAATTCCCACAACTAAAATTGGTAGTTTGGTCATTATTTTTATTGCTGACGGTGGAAATGGGTACAAACTGAAACTCTACGGATTCAACACTAAAAGGATATAAAAGGTTTTACATGACAACCTTATTTACTGCACACTTATAAGTGGATTCCTTATTCAGTGAGACTCAGTATATATATTTATATATTACAAAAGATACGTGAAATACCCAAGAATAGACTGATTAAATAGAATTTCATCATAATGGAGCACTTGGTGCAACAGTTGAAAAGACAGTTAACCTAACTTAAATTCTATGTCAAGAGAGCTCACCTATCTTAAGGTCCTGTGCTTGACCAAATATTCCAGACCTCCAAGATCGGTCCCAAACTTGATCGAAATCACAGGAGCAGTCAATAAAAATGAACATTTTCGTATAATATGCATCCAATCACCACAATCTTTATCAATGCATTAAATTTCACATTCAATTTTGGCGACCAAGTAAGCTTCTAATTTTTCTTTGCAATCATATTTAAAAGAAATTAAAAGAGGCTGAATTAAAAGTCAGGGTGGGTCTATTGGCATTGCATGGTATTGGTTTGATATGTATTGTTAACAGCAGGACTTATTAACCTGCAGAATGAATGCTGGAAGTAAAATATAGATGGAGATGAAATACAGAGCCACAAGCTCACTCAGACAAACAATAAATTATGAGTGCCACCTAAGCCTATGATGTTTCTGCTGAAATCAATCAACTTAATGAAGGGAAAAAACAATGGCAATTTGGACTACAGAAAGGGGTAATATGACTGTTCATATGAAAGAATATGCTCGGCAGCCAATTAGAGTGCCTTTAAATTGTTTTCTTATAATATGGTAAAGGAACTTACAACCCAAAACATTAGACATATTGATATAAAATGTTTTAATTGTTGATTTTGATTGGCTGACTGCTTCTGAATATTCACATCTTGGTCTAACAGATGCACGAAAAACCTGCCTATCTATAAAAACTACTAGCCTTTCTACCAGAAGGAACTAATAAGACTGAGAAACATAGTTTGACTTCGAAAGACCTTGCTAGTAGCTAAACTTGCTGTTGGTGTTGTTCAAGGAGTCTCAAAAGTAAGAGCAGCTTCAATTCTGTCTAATGTACATGAAATATTTGTTCATTGGAACCAAGTCTATCACAATTTGGAAAGCCACAGTGAGTAAAAGACCACCCTCCTCCATCATTGTCATTGCCATTTCTATTGTTATCACAGCTATGGCTATTGGTATTGGCAATCCAAATACACAGAATATACTCCCATAACACAGGAGCAGATTTTGTCCAATGGTGCATTTGCAAAAAGATGGCCTTTACATACTGATAGCATAAATTCCTCATCAACCCATGTCAGCAAAATTTTGTATTAAATTTAATTTTACATCATCGCTGTTTTCATTTTCTATGGGGGACCCAGGTCAGTGAGTTGGCTGTAGAACAATTGCATAGGGTTCAACGAACACAACAAAATGTAAGCTTCTCCACCATCAACATTGTATGACATGGGTAAAATAAGAGGTTATATGTGCAATAACAAGGTATAGACACCTGTTACGCATTCATAAGTAATTTTTATTTGTACTTTAACAATGCACATATGAACCTTTATTTTATTATCTCCTCCAAAGGCCATATAAATTGAGCTAGTTGCTTTTTCAATTCATTTTATTTGTAATCATAATAAAACTTTTAAAATGAAAAATACCTTTACATCCAATCATATTATTTGCTTCTTTTTTTTAAATAGTATAATCACACAGGAAGTTTTATTGAATAGAAATAATTATTTATTTTGATTGGATGAGTAGTTGAAGCTAATTGAAATGCATGAATGCCATAGCACACCTACCTGTAGGCATAATACCATCAAAATTCATAGCAGAAGATCCAGCATCGAAAAGAATTTGGAGATTTTGTAGTTTTGTGGCTCTCGGTCCCTTAGACTTTTGGTCTCATGGATGACATTAAAATCACTTTTTCATTCATTCATCAATGCAAACTAGTGGAAGGAACGAAGATGCAAGTATAAATGTGCAACAGTATTTTACCTTGACAGAATTACTCTCGGTTTTCTGCTTGCATGGAGCGAAAGGCTTTCTATTTGCATGAAATAAAATAATTGTTCTCTGTGTACTTATGCCTAGGACGGTAACAAGATTTCAAGACGATTATTATTTAGAAAGCAAATGTTGTCTGCTAGCATTTCATTAAACAGAGGAAAAAAACCCTCATTGTGAAGTTAAATGACTTCAAACCCTAAGATATTTTGTATGATTAGTTATTGCATGCTTTTAACACCTTTGCTTAGAAAGAAGTAAAACAACAGCCGAAATGTTAGTTATCGGTGTCCATTACTGACTAATTAGGACTGGTATGATGCGATTAATGCATTTTTCATTTTGCATTCAATCTTGGTTTATTTTTTAGATCAAAATTATTTTTGATATGACAAATGTCACAACAAATCATCCGAGATAGTGCTCACCCCTAATTTCAAAGAAAACAAAGCGTTGACAGTTATAGAAAGCCCTGTCAGAAAAAAATCTTGGCGGCAAATATTGAAACTCACCTGGAGTCAAAAAGCTCTAAACAGAAAGCCGGTAGCATATAAGTGGAGCCCCAAGCAGATCGTACCAGTAGTCTTCTGCAATATCACGAAATGCTTAATCATTAATAGTTCTCATCAAGCGGCGGCTTCATCTCTTAAATAACCATTCTACCCTTTCTCGTCAACAAGGCTTAATATTGTGTAAGCAGGATTCAGAGACTAATGAAACAGTGTAAAGCACCAATAAAACAAATGAACTCTCAAAATCATTTCTAAGTAAAACAAGTAGGGCACCCGGCGATATAGGTAAATTGCAACAATATTACCAACCCAATTCAAATTAATATGTACAAACAAATGGCGCTAAAATGAATGTACTGTGAGTGGCCAAATACATCAAAAATATCTGACTATCATTCCCAAGCTATTAATTCATACCCTACATTCATGCTAACACTGTGGTATAGACAGGATACACGGCATTGTGCTAACAACACGTAAAGTTAGCTCTCAAAATGCAATGTAATATAACATAAAAATAACAAGAAAAGATGACAGATGTAGGGACCGCAAGGAAAATTTAGACAACTAGAGGTTCTTTCTAATCTTAAATCTCTCTATGTTTACTGCTTCTGTATAATATAAATAAGCTTTTTCTGGCCTTCTATATTTTTTTGTTTTGTAACTATTAGATTTGCATGGCCATTTGACTTCAAGCTTGAGATTCCAAGCAACTTAGATCTGAAACAATGAATTTCAACTTCGAAAGAAAAGGGGTACAGTTCATCGATACAAATAAATGGCATGAACACTTTCATTCCATATCCGAGAACATATTACATTATCAATATACAGGAAGTGGTTTCAGAAATTAATTTGTTGAAATAGATGATAAAGCATAATCATTCAGAGAAGAATGAAAAACGTACTTGAGTCTGATACTACCATACGATACTCAGATAGATGGATCCAATCAAGTAATTTTATAGACAATCATCAGTCCTCTTGGATAGACATTGGGAGAACAGAGAAACTGCAAGCATTTATAAGGCTTAGTATTGATCTTTTAGAAACATTTGTCACCATTTTAATATGAGCATCAAGAGCACTTGATCACATCTGCTACACAGGCTTTGCCTTAAGAAAAAAAATACATTGAACCAGCCAGAAGACCCCAGCAAGGTTATCCATAACAGAAATGCAGATGAAATATTAATTGAGGGCCAGATTGGACAAGACAAAAGATGCCAAGATCATAACACTGTTTCCAAAATGAAATGACACATATCAAAGACAATAATTACAGGGCATGGACAAAAAATACATTTTAATTTTTTAAACCATTTAACTATTACAAATTTTGTAAAACAATCTTAACATCTGCAATAAACATTTTGAGCTCGAAAACCTTCAACAAAAAACATTTGACAGGATTAACTATCAACAAACAAGACCATCTAGATTTATCAATTTAATAATCGTAGATGTAATAATCATGTACCAGAGAAAGTGTTTATAGTAACAAGATTTTAACTATCTAATTTCTTACAAATATAAAATTAAATTACCTACTCATGGATCTGCTACATAGTTCCATGAATATGCTTTAGTTCCAAAAATATGGAAACAATGAGATACCTTAAGGTTGACTTGATACTTGCCGAGTCAAGAACAACAATAAAAACAGAAAATGAACATAAAGCAGCACCAACACTAAAGTAAATTTTAAAAAAAGGTAACTATACAGAAAATAGGCACTGAAAAGGATATTTCCAGATGTTTTAAAATACTAGACCCTAACAGTGCTGCCATAATCCTTGCCAAGGGGAAAAGTATACTTCTTTATTCACATATGTTAAAGCCTCGCCCCTTGAATATCTGACGTTTAATATCTTACTCCTTCGAAGCTCATTTGTCTGAGAAAATTCAAGAGAGGCAATTTCATTAATGAAATTGCCTTTAAACTCCAGCAATTATTAAGAATAATTTGCCTACCCTATGCTACATGACCTGCTTGTCTTACAACAAAGATCCAGGCTACAATTTCTGATTTAAAATAAATAAATCAATGCGTAGGCAGGAGAATCGACTCTGGAAAAGATGGAGTGCCATTGGTAGGTGCTCCAGGAATGTTCAGAATGGAAGTGATTAAATTATATATCTCAACATTCTCAAAAGATGGCACCTTGCGCCCTCTTGCAAACCGGGGACCGTGGCCGAAGAAAATTGTCCTCATAGAAAAGAACGCATTATCATAGCCATGCGCTCCCCCACATTCTTGACGCTTAGAGGTCTTTTGTTCCACCTTGAATCCTTCTGCAAGCAGTCCAATGATAGGAGGGATCCTCTCGCTACTCGAATAATGAAGCCGATCTGGTAAATCCTCTTTCAAAAAGACCTGCAGATGCTCACCATTATTCACCTTGCCAGAATTCAAGCCTTCTCGCATTTTCGCCACCACTTGGGAAGGAGAGAACCACGGGGGAGGCCTAATGGATAGCAGAGGAGTATAACTCTGCACCCAATCATTAGAAATTTCGATCCAAGGACTCAAATCCTCCAAAAAGATGAGCTTCTTATCACAAGTACCCACCATGCCATGATCACCAACCATGATAATGGTCACGTCCTCCAAAACCCCTTTTCGTTCAAGCCCATTCATGAGTCTACCCATCATCTGATCAATCCGAGCAACAGCCTCAGTAATCTGGGGATCATCAGGACCAACCTGATGACCCTGATGATCGGGATCTTCAAAATAAAGGGTCATGAATCTGGGTCTCTCTGAAGCATTGAGATCAAAGTAACCCAACACAGTGTCCACTCTTTCCTCAAATGGAACAGAGCCATTATACTGTTGACAAAATCCCTTGGGACAATTCCAGGGGCCTTTAGTGACCTCAGACCCTGGCCAAAAATACGTAGCAGCCGGCAGCCCCTTTTTTGTTACAGTTTCCCAGAGGGGCTCTCCGAGCCACCATTTGGGCTCATGGTTTTGCATGTGAAAAGTATCATTAGTATTCGGGTCCCTAAAATGGTTGTTGATGATTCCATGCCAAGCAGGATAAAGCCCCGTCGCAATTGCATAATGGTTTGGAAAAGTTAGGGTTGGGAAAACAGGGATCATACCGTTTTCTGCAATGGTGCCGTTGGCGACAAGCCTGTCGATGTTGGGTGTCTGGGTTTTGTACTGATACCCAAACCGAAATCCGTCGGAGGAAACCAGGATTACCACAGGATGCTCCAGCTTTGTTTGTGGGCGTGCGAATTCAAGAATTGGGTCTGCAGGTCGCGAGGTCGAAACCCTGGATGTGAAGAAAAGAAAGGCAAATGCGACGGCGGAAGCTGCACTGAGGCATGTAATTGCCATCATAACTATCATTGAGTAAGAGTGGCTATTTTTTGTGGGCTCAAATCTGTCGAGGAGATTGTCCGCTGTTTCAGTGAGAAGAGCTGTGGACTGATCAGATGGCTCTGTGGCAGGGGGTTTCGAGGATCCTAAAGCCGAAAGAGAAACCGACGCCATTTTTTTTCTTCTCTTCTGGAATTTTTCTTAGCGATCCTTTTTATATTCTGATCGGTCTGCAACGATGGGTGTGTGATGATATCTTCTTCTGAACCGAATTGGCAGGGACGAGGCCTCGGCAATGCCAAGAAAATAATGTTAAAAAAACTTGAGACATGGAAGTCGGAATTGGAATGAAGGAGAGAGAATTTGACTGCAAGCAAAGCTCCGATGGCTGGTGAGACGTTCAGATTTTTCTCTATTGTCAGATTTGGAAGGTACCTAGTTGATGTTGACGATAAATAATTACGACGGTTTACAGGTGTCACTAGTTGCAGGGTTTGATTATTGAACCGAATTGGAGTAGGTGTTATACCTACACCAAATTGATAGCTTGGTATGGAATAGTGTCGCCAAATTTTATAAGTAAATATTATTTATTTATTTATTTATAATTTGATTTATAGAAAATTAATTGTAAAATTAAAGTTAAATTGGAATATAAGAATATAGCAAGGAATGTTATCTTTCAAATTTTTAAAGATTATATAGAAGTAGGTAGTATTATAATGGTGAAATTTGTATATTCATGTTATTTTTAATTAGTTTTTATTAAGAAATATTAATACATTTTAAAAGGTAAAAATGAATTAATGAAAAGGAAGGGGTGGGGGCCCTAGCTGGTTGGCTAAATCTTTCTAGGAGGCTGGTCACGAGGTCTAGTCTCCCCCACCCTCATGGTACTAAAGGGTGTGGTTGGCTAAATCTTTCTAGGAGGTTGGTCACGAGGTCTAGTCTCCCCCACCCTCGTGGTACTAGAGGGTGTGGCGTGCCAGCGCCGCCAGTGATTAATGAAAAGGAAGAATCGAAATAGGTTGACTATAATAAGTATATATTTTTTCAAATTTATTTTTGAATATTTATGACGTAAGTTATTTACTATTAATAGAATTTTTTATATTTTTTTTACTATAATAAAGATGAATAATAGAACCAACTAGTTTCATATTACTATTTGATTCTATTTGATTAATGTAATAGTACTTTTGGAAATATCATGTTAACTATTTTTAAAAAAAATTGTCATTAACCATTTTAAAATGGTTCAAAGCAATGTTGTTATAATAATAAGATTTGTATGTAATTAAAGTTAGAACTATGTTATAGATGTCAATCAAAGAAAGAAAGCCACATCTATAATTAAAATAATAAAATAAATACATACAAATATTTATTATACAAGTTTCAAACATTAAAAAGAGGCATTTTATTACAAATAACATGAAGTAATAACATAAAATAATTATAGAAAAATCTCCAATTATTACATATAATTATTAGTAATATAATAATATCATGATTATTAGAGTGTAATTTATTATAATAATATTATAATAAACTATAATTATTATAGTTCATAATTATTTTTAAGTAACGTAACATTATAGTATTATTATTATTAGAATTCATTATAATTGCAAAAATATTATACTAATTATACTTATTATAATTATAATGTTATTAAATATTAATTATTAATTATTATTGGTATAATTAACATTATAATTAATATTTTTATAACATTATTATTATATCTTAACTTATCATTTTCTTTATATTTTGTGTTACTAGTTTATTAGAGTTATGGTACATTATTGTAGCTCTTGTAAATTTATGTTGGGTGGTAATATACTTGTAGTAGTGGCAAGCCTTGCTTTATTCATAAGTATTTTTATGTATTTTTCAATAAATATTTGTGTTTGTCAATGGTTTCCTCTATTGGTCTTGTTATATCCATGAGATTGTTCTATGTGCTATAATGTGAATAGACATAAAGGAAACTTAACTTGCATTTGGATATCTAAAATAGATTTGTTATAATTTTTTTATTTTAACTATTGAGAGGGGGGATAGTATGCATGATTAGTGGTGGGATCTAAAGTCATGATGATATAAGGATTGTGATTTGATAGAGATGATCTATAGGAGGATTTCCTTGAAGTTTGTGTTTTTGAATGTTAGGAATGAAAAAAAGGGTATTTAACAACATTTTGGAGGTGAAGATTGTGAATGTGAGTTTGTTGCAAAAGAGATTGTGAGTATCATCTATGCTTAAATTGATGTGAGCTGAAGTACAGCAGAAAGGGGACATCATTTGTTCACAGATTTGCATACCTTTTTTCTATTTTTTATTTCTTGAAGCAATATGTATTATTTTAACAAAGAATTGTTTGATAAAAATTTGAAATTGTTTGGTATTATTTCAAACACATGTAGTGGTTGCATTTCTTGCAAGCTTCTTACTTATGTACCTCTGTATAGCTTTGATCTCAGGAGATTTACGTATTAAAAAAATTGCTAGGTTTTCTTGCTAGTTAATAAATCTAGAGTTCTATATAGATAGGCATGTATAAATGCATATGTTGCACATTGTAAGTGGATTTCAAGTATGTTTTTTTAAATTGTTATTTAAAGGTATGTTTTTATTAGGGAAAAAACAAGTTTTGTAGTTGCCTTGAAACCTTGTACAAAAGACCACATCAGGGCCAAACCAATAGGTTTTGGAGGGACCTGAAACCTTAACACATAACACTGCCTAGAGAGAGAACATAGCCAAACAACAACAATCTAAAGGAAGCTAAAAAAAAAGAAACCCAATTGGTAAAATACAAAGGCAACAACCATAAAACAAACATGCTCAGAAAAACAACAATCCTAAGCCAAGAAAAACAACAAGTGAGAGCCTTCAACTAAATAAAAAAAATTCAATTGCTACATTTTGATGTAGATGCAAGATCCCATCACCATCCTTAATCTCCACCTCAATAGGAGAAATAAGAATAAAATTTGATAAAAGGGAAACAAAAGCCCCCTTGCTACAACTCCCAAGCTCTCCAACAACAACATTAGATATATTCACATTTAAAAAAAAAAATTATTAGATATAATATTCTCTTGACTGAACTGCATCTCATCTTTATTGGCATTATTAACTTCATCTAGGTAAGAGTAATTGTATCTCCAATTCAAATTCAATCTTATCTTATGGAGAACGTTTTTTTGGTTAGCCTTCTCATGATCTTTTTTTAAAAGGGGCGTGATGAGAACACATTGAATACATGAGAGTTATTTTGTAATTTTCCTCTAAGATATTTTAAATGAAAATTAGTATTACAAGATATGTTCTTTATGTGAGCTAGTGTAGCTATTTCTTTGAATCTTGCAAATCCAACATATGCAATCCTTATTGAATATAATTGAAACAAAGAAAACTGGAACCCTAATTCTAATGTGTAAACCTAGGATTCAAGCTTGGTTGTTTTGGGTTATTTTCTTATGTTTCATTGAGATGGAGATCAACAAGGTGTTTAGATTGACTTTCAACCATGTGAAGGTAAGCCAATCATACCTAGATCTGCATCTTATTGAGTGTTGGAATGATTTGGAATTGATTAAAATGGATTAACCTAATTAGACTTTGTGACCTAATGTGCAAAATGTGAGAATCTGACAATTAACAAACTGAAACAGTGAATTGTAGGTAGATATGGGAAGTGTGGAGGACTGTGTACCTATCCTAAAAAAGTTGTTGTTGGTCTAAATATAGGGATAGAGTCACCCTAGGGCATATGAATCCTTATACACCTTTCTAGCTCTATTTTTGAGGTCCTCTAATGATAGATCTAATCTTTTGATTCTCAATTGTAGAGTTGTCATAACACCATCAGATAATTATATAAGTGAGTTTCTATGAGTTGACAAGGTGTTGGCCTTCAAATGCAACAATGAACAATTTGTCTTCAAGCTTCCTTCAATCCTCTTCAAACCTAGAATTTGCACATTCACAAAGAGAAGAGATGTTATGTCATTTAGGGGCTTTCCTTAGTCAAACCTTGTGTTAGTGTTTCCACTTCCACGATGTCAATGTCAATGATAAATGGATAAATGATCAGAAGGAATGATGAAATCAAAATATGTTGCAGCTCACCACCCTTCAATGACTTCCTTGAAGGATTGAAGTCATGCACATCACTTCAAGGTCTTGGATATTGCTTACTTGAATGCTTGAATTGTTTAGAGACCTACAACAAGGATTAGCCTTCACAGAACAATGATGACATGAAAATGAAACTTTAAATAAATTAATTTATCTTGTAGAGTACACGAAGGGTCTGCAAGTACACATCTCTATAGTAGTATGTCTCCATGATGATTTGCAGTGATTCAGGGGATTATATGGTTGTACATGTATAGTTCATGTCCCCGCATTTTTTGGTGTGATTGAAATGAGGGTTTGGTATGGGTGTGACACCACCTAATTTATTGCAAATGATTTATAATAGTAATTCCTTTATTCCATGTAGGTCATTGTAGTTTTGTAATGGATTATCAAGTATATTGTCCATTGTATGAAATATAATCTTGAATTTGTAGATGAATATATAAATCTAGCTTTATTGATATTACACCTCATTGCACTTATTTCCTCTTTGTTGTTCATGACTCCATTTCTCAATGGAGTATGCATCGGTACACATTGGTGAGAGATCATCTATTCCACCATTTAAACAAGATACATCCTACACATCATCAGATAATAGGATATCTAGAGAACCAAGTTATAAAATTTTGGAATCACCCATATTACATGCCCTAGAGCTCAACTTTAAGCTATGTAAAATCAATCTTGAGCTGCTTAGTATTGAGCAACAGAAGATTCTAGGTTTATGTAGAGTTTGAGACAAATGACCTATCAAATAAGTTAATTTATGTATGGTGATGAATTGATTTCATAGGTCTCAAACATAAATATTCCATCATTAGTTAAACATATAATTACCCCTATCTCTTGCATTTTTTTCCAAAAATGAACATTTTCTATTATCTTGATTGTTGACGACTTAAATAAATCTAAGTTAGCTATATTTATATATAATTAAGATGTAAAGGTAATTTATCCCCTTACAAATACATAATCCCTTTTCTCAATAAATTTATTAGAGTAATTTTATTCACTATTTAATACTTCTAAATTTATAGTAAATAATATTATTGAGAATAATGTGTTACTTGTTTAAGATTATTACAAGTAATTGAAAGAACGGAAAAGAGGTCTTACGTCCTTAATGCAAAGAACCTAGGATTGTAAGGGGCCCTTTTCCACTATTTCATTAAAGAGGGAGATCAACAAGGTGAGTATATTGTCTATCAACCACGAAGGTGAGCCAATTAGAATTGGATCTCCTTCTTTGAGGGGATTGGAAATGGACTGGAATGATTTGGAAATTACTTTGACCTAATTAGACTATGACCTAATACATAAAATGCAAGATCCAGACAAATAACAGACTAAAACAACAGTTTACAAGCAAATTTGGGAAGTACAGAATGATGTGTACCTTTCATAAAAAGTTGGATTTAAGTGTTGTAGCAAGATTGGGTTGCCTAGGGGCGTATCGGTCTCCGGTAGGGTGTCCTACTCTACTTTTGGGGTCCTTTGGTGACAGATATGAGCTTTTGATTTCCATCTACAAATTTTTTGAAATGTTGTCGAGCATTTTTGTAGATGACTTCCTTGAAGGATTGAAGTCATGCACATCACTTCAAGGTCTTGGATATTGCTTACTTAAATTATTGAATTGCTTGGAGACCTACAACAAAGATTAGCCTTCACAAAACAATGATGACATGAACATGAAACTTTAAATAAATTAATTTATCTTGTAGAGTACAAGAAGGGTCTACAAGTACACATCTCTATAGTGGTATGTGTCCATGATGGTTTGCAATGATTTATGGGATTGTATAGTTCATCACCCCACATTTGTTCGTGTGATTGAAATGAGGGTTTGGTATGGGTGTGACACCACCTAATTTATTACAAATGATTTATAATAGTAATTCCTTTATTCCATGTAGGTCATTGTAGTTTTGTAATGGATTACTAAGTATGTCCATTGTATGAAATATAATCTTGAATTTTTAGATGAATATATATCTAGCTTCTTCTTTTTTATTCAAGGGGTAAACGCTTTTGACCGGAGCTATGAACCGGATACAACCATTCAACAATACCACCCCAATGGGGTTTGAAACTTGGTGGCAAGAACAACAATGCCACCTAAAAACCATCATACCATGCCAATACCAGCATATATCTAGCTTTTTTGATAGTATATCTCATTGCACTTATTTCTTCTTTGTCAAGTTCATGACTCTATTTCTCAATGGAGTATGCATTGGTGCACATTGGTGAGAGATCATTTATTCCACCATTTAAACAAGATATATTCTTACACATCATCAAATAATTGGGAATCTAGATAACCAAGTTATAAAATTTTGGACTCACCCATATTACATGCCCTAGAGCTCAATTTTAAGCTATGTAAAATTAATCTTGAGTTGCTTAGTATTGAGACACACAAGATTCTAGGTTTAAATGTAGAGTTTGAGACAAATGACATATCAAATAAATTAATTTTATGTATGGTGATGAATTGATTTTATAGGTATCAAACATACATATTCCATCATTAGTTAAACATATAATTACCCCTACCTCTTGCATTTTTTTCCAAAAATGAACATTTTCTATTATCTTGATTGTTGACAACTTAAATGAATCTAGGTTAGCTATATATATATATATATATATATATATATATATATATATATATATATATATATATATAAGTAAGATGTAAAGGTAATTTATCCCCTTACAAATACATAATCATTTTCTCAATAAATTTATTAGAGTAATTTTATTCACTATTTAATACTTCTAAATTTATAGTGAATAATATTATTGAGGATAATGTGTTACTTGTGAGATTGTTAAAAAAGAGATCTTAGGTCCTCAATGCAAAAAACCTAGGATTGTAACGGGCCCTTTTCCACTATTTCATTAAAGAGGGAGATCAACAAGGTGAGTATATTGACTATCAACCACGAAGGTGAGCCAATTAGACTTGGATCTCCTTCTTTGAGGGGATTGGAAATGGACTGGAATGATTTGGAAATTACTTGACCTAATTAGACTATGACCTAATACATAAAATGCAAGATCGCAACAAATAATTGACTCAAACAATGCTTTATAGGCAAATTTGGGAAGTGTAGAATGATGTGTACCTATCATAAAAAGTTGGATTTGAGTGTTGTAGCAGGACTGGGTCGCCTAGGGGCGTATGAGTCTTTGATAGGTTGTCTTGCTCTACTTTTGGGGTCCTTTGGTGACAGATATGAGCTTATGATTTCCATCTACAATGTTGTCAAAATGTTTTCAAGCATTTCTATAGGTGTCTTTTTGTGGCTTGATAATATTTAGGGCTTTGAATGCAACAACGAACAACTTGTCTTAAATCTTTCTTCAATCTTCTTCAAACCTATGACCTACACATTCAAAGAGAGAAAATGTTGGGTCATTTTAGGGGCTTGCCTCAGTCAAACCCCATGTAAGTGTTTCCACTTCCACAATGGAAAATGTCAATGGTAAATGGATAATTGAAAGGAAGGAATGATGAAATCATAAAGTGTTGCAACTCACCACCCTTCAATGGCTTCCTTGAAGGACTGAATTCATGCACATCACCTCAAGGTCTTGATCCTAATTTGCTTGATTTTCTTGAATACTTTAGAGACCTACATGTTAGCCTTCACAAAACAATGATAGCATGAACACACATAGAATTTGACACAATGTTAGGATCTTGAATTGTTGCAATAAGGCTTTGAAATGTTGCTCTTGACTTGCTTGATAGTGCTCTTGATCATTAGTCTTCCAATATTTTTCTTTTTTCTCTCTTGTTAGCTTTCAAATGATGAAAAGACTAGGTATTTATAGGAATTTCTCTAATTTATTGAGAATTAAATCATGATAGCTGACATTTAAAATTTTAATTTTGAATGTTAAAACAAACACTCTAACATAATAAAATTGGTCCCCAACAGAATAGGGGAACCCATACACCCATGGGAGTATGGGTCCTGGCCCCATTTTCTAGGACACAATGTATTGGGGGAAAAACATTAATTACTTGCATTTGTTCAATGCTTACAATTCATCAGAAAGTGGTACAAATGGGCTATAGAATGCATAATTTTAGGAAATTAAGGACCCAATTAGGCTCAACAATTTAGAGGGAGAAAAACATAGTGTTAAATTGTCAAGGGTGACCATTTATGACACCATATTTATCCCCCACTTTAGTGAGAGTATGAACTTATGCTTAGACTCACACTAAAGTAGAAAATATATGTCAAGAGGGGTTCAATTGTCCAAATATTGAAGAGATAAGATGACTAAGGATCTAGAGAGGTGATCAAGCCCCCAGGATCCAAGATCCCATGGAAAACCAACATAGGCACAAAGGAATGCACAAATGTATGATATGTAGCAAGAAAACATACATAAACATACAATGTCAGAAAACATGAAGCATACACGATGAAAACATATGGTGCAATGAAACATAAAGATAATGACAAAATAAAAATAAAAATGATGTAGACACGAAGAATACACACAAAATTCACACAACAAAACACCAGGTTAGTACTAAAAATTTGAGTCAGTAAGGCAAAGAGACCTCAGTCTTAAATTGTCTCAAATACAAACGTCATCTATCAAATAAATGTTAGCTCACATGAAGATTAAAGCAAGTTGTGTTACGCCACAACACTCATGAAACACATGGCTCCAATGGCAACCAAGGTGTGTTATGCTAGGTGGCCATGTTAAAAGTTGTTCATGATTCACACCATAGCAAAGTCTAATATTTGCTAGGTGAATCAAAAACTAGAAGGCACATAGGCTAGTGAGGATCACTTTTCACTTGGTGAGCCCCCAAGACAAGATAGAAAAATGAGAAACACACTAGGTTTAGTGAGGACCACTTTTCACTAGGTGTGTACCCATGAAAACAATACCTTGAGAGTTATACTCCCTGATAACTCTGATAAGGTATTACAAAATGATCAAAATG
>VDFB02387556.1:0-31702 GCA_007258455.2 Sequoia sempervirens | reverse complement strand
TTTTGCAACTAAATGCTGCCATTTTGTGCACTCATTTAGCTATCAATTTCATCCATCTTCATTTGCATCCAAGCACATAGTCAAATCTTTTATTTAGCCACATCAAGAGCCATCAAGGAGCATACAAATCAATCCAAATCAAGGGCCAACCAAGGAGTCTCAGCTGCAAGAAGGAAGGTATAACCATCTATCTTCATTTAACATTTTCCTCTTTGCATTTTCAAATTCCTTAGGCTAATCATTAAAGTGTTCTTAGTGTTTATCATTTGCATTTTAAGATATTTGCACATTAAAATGGGGTAAAATTCTAAGGTATCTAACATGAACACACATAGAATTTGTCATGATGTTAGAATATTGGATTATTTCTATAAGGCTTTGAAATGTTGCTCTTGACTTACTTTTAATTGTTCTCTTGATCATAAGTTTGCCAATAGTTTTCTTGTTGCTCTCTTGTTAGTATTCAAATGATTAAATGACTAGGTTTTTAAAAGAATTTCTCTAATATCCTAAGAATTAAATCTTGATAGTTGACATTTAAAATTTCAATTTTGAATGTTAAAATGACCACTTCAACATATTAAAAATTGGTCCCCGACAGAATAGGGGGATGCATATGCCCATGGGCATATGTGGCCTAGCCATAATTTCTAGGACACAATGTATCAGGGGCAAAACATTAATTACTTGTATTTGTTCAATTCTTACAATTCATGGGAAAGTGCTACAAATGGGCTATAGAATGCATAATTTCAAGCTCAATAATTTAGGGGGAGAAAAACATAGTGTGAAATTGTTAAGGGTGACAATTTAAATTGCTACAATAATATATTACAAAAAAAAAATTGTCACTAAGGATTTCATATTTTAGAGGAGAAAACAACATACTTAAGTCCTTTACCTCCATGATTTATTCTATTTTGCATGGATGTATTTAAAACACAAATTTAAGCATCCATTTTATCTCTTTTAACCTTAAATATGAATCTTAATCGCATTTTAATTTATCCTTTTTAAGACAACACAAAAATAGAATGAAATAGAAGGTAAAAATTTCTTTAAATTGGAAGGGGAATCTCCCTCATAAAAAAAAAATCCTAAGTTGTAATGCCCCACCACACAAACCCCAAAGGACAACTACAACCAACAGATTACCACACTAATTTTTATTTTTTTTGAAAGTGAAAAAAGATAACTATGTAATAACCATTAACCAAGTAACCATACAATATTACATAACGAAACCTAACTAGTCCAATGGGGTTACATGGTTGCATTACACGTAAACATTCCCAACCAAAAACATCGTTAAAGTTAATGCCAAGTAGATTACAATAGAAGCACACATTCACAAAATAACATAATGATAACATACAACCATCCATGATCATTAGAGACGAAAAGGATACATACATCATTTTATTACATTTCAATTCATAGTTCAATATTACAATTATGGAGCATATTTCCATAGATACAACACATCATGGATACAATAATACATTACATAATGCTTCCCTTATATGAACAGGAAGAGTACATCAAGTACAAGAATAATACATCAATGAAGAATAAGGTACAAAGCGTAGAACAATCTTCAACCAAGTGAAGCTCTGGAAACTCTACATCCGCTTCTGCATTACGAACACAACTTGGGAACCCAATGGGGTGCATAGCACGATCCACTCGACCACATGGATGCGAAGGCCCACCCCCCATGCTAGGAGATGACAAGAAAGGACACACATCCAAACCAAGGTCAAGTAGACAAGGCTAACACAACACCAACATAAAACAACATAAAACAAATACAAACAACACTCTCAAAGGAAACCAAATAAGGGAAAATAAATGGGTACTGAAGGAGAGTGTCATCGCATGGCCTTACATGGATTATTCAGAAAACCTATCACAAGGTGCCACCTCCATCTATGGTTATCATGGCTGCCTATCTCAAGGCATTGCTCCATAGGGTGACTCATGCAGAACCACTTACCTTTCGTGAGGACAAGGCAACGATCTTACCAACCAGGTCTTCTCACCCCATACTTAGCCTATGAAAGCACTAATGGTATGGGTGAGGCACATAATTAATCTTGTATAGTGTTTAACTACCCAAACCCAATAGTTCATTAATTACATTATCACTTGTTTAGGAAACTCTACCATGGGTTATCCTGATAGCCCCTTTGTGTTTCAGCCCCCATCAAGAGCCACTCTCCCTACAGGTACCCAAACCAAAAACACACAAGGGGTGTACCTCATTTCACATAAAAGTCAAGGTGTACATAACACACAACATGCGAGGCAAGAACCATCTCGCAAACCCATTCCATATCATTGAAACAAGAACAAAGGAGGTACCACCCACCACATCAAAATTCAACACCATGCTACAAGGTAATATCCACAAGCTCAAAATCTGAAATAAGATCAATGAATCACAACGATCCAACCGTGGAAAATCAATATAAATCAAGTTTCTCCATTGCCTCTAGAAGCCTAAACTATTGAATGTCCACAAACTCCTACTAAAGGTAATTCAAACTTTTTGGGTTCCCAACCACCTCAAAATATACTACAAGAAAGTCATCGCATAAAATCTCCTCAATCAGAATTAACACAAAAGGAAGATTCACATCATGGGACCACAAAATGACTATATAAGTTTCATTATCACAAATTGACAAGTCCAGAGTAAAGGAGACAATATCACAAATAAAATAGAAGCCAACACTTTTAAACGATTATCATCTTCATACAAGATCGAACACAATATCCAATAGCTAAGTCAATTGACAATTCACCCAAGAGAGACATGACAGGAAATCAAACAAGCAATAGCAATTTTATCCATGATCTCAAACTAAAGGTTACAAATGAGTTCAACATTAAAATAAGCTATTTACCTGATCAAAATAAAAGATTATATACCGATACTTCAAGAAAACTCTATCATCCAAGAAGCAACCATTCCAAATCTCTAGGGTTAAAGCTTCATTATACAATAATGCCACAAGAGCTATACGAAAGTAAAGTTCACAAGGATCATTTATGGTGTACATAATGCTACATATGGCAACACTCTAATTACTTTGCAATGATCACTAATTTAACTAACTAGTAAAAGTTATACCAACCAATAGACAAATATCCAGCTATCAAAGGGCAATGATAATACTATCTCAAACTCTATCTTAAACACTAATTTCTTTATGAAATAGAACACAATTAGAGTAATAAAATATTTAATTAGCACAATTTCAATTTCAACTATTCCCTTATAATATCATTTACCTTAAGCTACAAATTGGGTCAATTTAATTAAAGGATGCTCACAAAGGCCTAGTGGAGCCCGACTGACATCAATGTCTATCAACTTCTATTTTCATTTATATGTCACTATAAGTACAAGATTCATGGTTAGGGTTTTAGCGTAAACCATGTGTTGCACAATTGAGGATAGATATTAGTTGACTAAAGGTGTTGGATCGCAATAGAAAATCTCATATAAGAAATTAGAAATGTCGTTGACCTAAGGACTCTTAAAACATTAACAAAGTTAACCATCATGAAATTAACTATCAATTTAGTGATATTATTTTCATTACTAACCTTAATGATATTATCGTTATTTTGTTGAAGTATTAATGATGTAATAAGATAAACATTCATATTAACATTATTACAAAAGTGGTTCAAATGAGATTCTCAAATTTAAATTCATTTATTCCTAAATATAGTTTATTGCTGAATAATTATTTTATGTATTTATACCATTAAATTATCCCCATGTATCTCTTTGAAAGTTTTGACACTTAAAAATTAAATAAATAAGATATTATAAAATATGAAAACAAAACAAATATCCCAATTAAAATTTATTACAATATATACTCATCATAATAATTTAAAAGAAGCTATTATTATTATTATTATTTTAGAACATATAAACATCATACTAATACTAAAACAAATGATTTGAAATCTAAGCTTTAAGAAGAACTCACGATTTCCAATTTTTATAGATCATTTACTCTAATAAAGCATAGGATACTAATTTACATAGTGAATTCTACAATGAGCTAATTAATAACAGAACCGGTCATCAATTAGTGAGGCAATCAAAATTTTCCTTACTAAAACCTAGCGAATCACAAACCCTAATTATAAGTAAATCTATTTTACTCAATAAGATTCCCTTTTATTCATTAACCTACTCAATTAATTAACATAAACAAAACAATACTTTTTCTATAGCCATTATATATAAATTCTATATATGCATTTACCTATTGATAAGAGTATAGTCATAAAGTTGTTTTCATAAAAGTGAGTAACTACATTTATCAATTCAAATCTATATTGAATATATGCTTAAGCTATTGATATTAGCTGTGTAACAATAAAATTCTTCTAAATATTTCTTAATCCACAATATGGAATAAATTAAGAACCATAGGTTTCACAATAATGACCATCAATCGAATATGATCAAACATATAACTATCCAACTCTAAATTGAATGCAAGTTAGAGGTAGAATAAAATATTTGCATAACAATACCAGACGTATACCTAGTTGATCTAGATGAATCCACTGCTTAACCCCTCATCCATCTATACATATGATAAAATGTAAGCATGAAATATCAAGGTACCTTTGGTTCACTAAGGGTCACTACATGTCTTATGTTTGGTGCTGTGAAAATCCATACGCAACAAGAAAAGCAAGGGTATGAATTTTCAGGGAAAAGAGCTACAAGAATCAAAAGTGAAGATAATATCTCGGTTTCAAGAGAGCTTATGATTCAGGTTGAAACGAAAATGGTACAGGTAATTCTCAGCCTATATTCATATAGGATTCCCAGGCACTACAGATTTAGCTAACATTATGGTCATAGGGCTTTTAGCCAGCACGGGCATGAAGGTCAACAATGCACACCTAATGATCATCTGAATAAGTAATGCATTAAGAGTTACAGTAATGTAAAGTATGCGGAGCAACAAGGTTCAATCTGCAAACATGCCTAGAATCTAGTGGCACTGGATTAAGGGGAGGTCAAAGCCCCAAAAGAAAACGTCAGGTGCCATGATAAGTCCAACACAAACTATGCAATCCAAACGCCTTTTGGCTATAACACAAACAAATATATTTCCAATAAAGACAGAATTTACCGTCCCTCAATCAGGGAATAAAGTATTCGAGACTCCAAGAGAGAGAGACAGAGGAATGATGCCCATACAACAATCGGTTGCAAGCATAACATTAGGGCAAAGCTAAATACAAAGCAAAGCTCTCAAACTCTCAAAGTTAGAGAACTCGCAGCCATCACAAAGGTATAAGTTAGAGGAAAGAAACAGTTGCAAGGTAAGGCATGAAGGAAGCTCACGAATTGAGGGTGTAGGATGCCATAATGACAAAACCTAAATGTGCAAATTATTAAGAACAAGGCAGAAATTTTCTTTTTTAATAAACATACTCTATTACCTCTGTCAAAACCTTAATTTCAGGCTACAGATTTGCCAATTTGGAGAAGCGAAAGGTCATTACCAGCAAGGGAGAGTTGGAAAAGCGGCGCCACTGGGAGAAGTGAAAGATCAATACCAGAAAGGAATAGTTTGGGATAGCGACCATTTCCAGCAACGTCCCCAGCCTGCCCAAGGAAATGTGCGCTGCCAGAGTATAAGCAAAATGCGTAAGCAAAGACAAGGCACATGAACTGTTGACAACATGTCTCTCAGAAATTGTGATCTCAGGTGGAAAGCCAAATTTTGTATCGTTAGCCAACATTCTCTCTGCAAAAATGTCGAAGCAAAGACAGTTTTTTATTTTGTTGACACGAGTCCATCCCCTCAAAAGAGCCCAGTTTGCAAGAAGAAATACCACGTAGATGAGCATGCAAAATGTGGATTCAAAGACAAGGCACATGGAATTCTGGAAAGAATGCCTTGAAGCAAGGTGGAGGTTAATGCAAGAGGCAGGTGTAATGCTATAATTCCAGTACCCTTCCAAAATGAAAGCTTCAAATAGGTTGAGGTCATACCTCACGACAAGCTTAAAATATTTAATATATATATATATTAATTAAGCTGATAGAAAAATTCTTTAAATGTTTATATAAGTTTCATTTATTATTTTGAATATTATTAATTTATATATATATATATATAAACATATTTAATAATAAAAATTAATAATATTAAATATATTTTTATTTGCATTAATTTTATATAACTATTCTTCATAATTCAACACTATGTATATATATATTAACAAGAATAATCAAATAAAAACTTATATTTATATATATATATGTACGTTTCTAATCCCAACTGTTAAATAAAACTATACACTTGGATACATATATATTTATTTTAAATCAAATGCACTTCACATAAGTATGTCGAGTACATTAGAGAATACAGAAGAGGGAGAAATAAGAAATAACCATAATGTAAATATATTGATATATATTTATATCCCTCTATCATTATAAGAAAATGTATATTAAATCTCAATACCCGGTTATAAAGAGAAACAACATTAAACGACAAAAACACATGACCTCACAAGTCACAAATAAACCACTTACCCACACGTCGTGAAAGACCAAAAGCAGAGGGGTGCTACATCCTGCCCCACTTAACATCGACTTACTCCTGGAAGTCGCAAGATGAAACAAAACATATGTAGTCATAAGCACATCAACACAATGAACTAACAACTAAACCAAACAATTAAAACATCATCAATTAAATGACTCAAAATGAAACGTTACCAAAACATAAGCAAGGTCGCAAACATACAACATCATCAAACGCAATGACAAGGTGACAAAATAAGACGAGGACTTTCTTGTCAACTCCGGTTTCCACCTCATACCCATTGGGATTATAGGGCATGTTCTACATCGTGTTTTGTTGATTCTGAAGAGGTGTTATTTGATGGTCTTTTGCTGCATATGTGGTGAAATTTTGTGTTGAATAATGAATTAAGTGGAATGCCTTGTGTGTAAGTGATGATATTTAGCAAAAATTTGTGCTCTCTATGTGTGAGTATGTTGTGTTTTTAAGGAAGTGTAGCATGTCAAGGAAAGGAATCATCTTGAATGATTGGTACTAATGTGTTATGTTTCCACCCTAGTTTGTGATTTCCAGGGAGTCAGCTTCAGAAATGCGGTGATGAAGGTAAAGTAATTGGGATATTTAGAGGTAGATACTTATGATGCTAGGCAGTGATCCATTTTGACACAGTACATGATATAGAATCATGGTTATGATCATCATTTGATTATTATTTTGTTTGTTAAGTAGCAAAGTGTTTACAAGTTGAATGGATAATTAGGGTTGTTACGGTTGTTGTGGATACTATTTGTGGTCTGGGTGAGAGGACAGTATAGCATCACTCATTCTCGAGCACCCTGCTACGTTGTGACTTCCTCTCACGGTGTGCTTGTGATTGGATATATATATATATATGTATGTATGTATGTATGTATGTATATGTATGTTGCTTGACATTCGGTTTGCTGTAGGATGTAGGTACTAGGCATCAACTCCACCTGCATTGTCGGGTTTGAACATGCCCTATAATCCCAATGGGTATGACATGGAAACCAGAGTTGACAAGAAATTCCCCATCCTATTCCGTCACCTTGTCATTGTGTTTGACGATGTTGTCTGTTTGCAACTTTGTTTCTGTTTTGGTAACATTTCGTTTTGAGTCGTTTAATTTTAATCGTTTAATGGATGAGGTTTTAATTGTTTGGTTTAGTTGTTAGTTCATTGTGTTGATGTGCTTATACGTTTTGTTTCATCTTGTGACTTCTAGGAGTAAGTCGATGCTAAGTGGGGCAGGATGTAGCAACCCTCCGCTTTTGGTCCTTCGCGATGTGTGGGTAAGTGGTTTATTTGTGACTTGTGAGGTCATGTGTTTTTCTTCGTTTAATGTTGTTTCTCTTTATAACCGAGTATTGAGATTTAATATACATTTTATTATAATGATAGAGGGATATAAATATATATCAATATATTTACATTATGGTTATTTCTTATTTCACCCTCTTCCGTATTTTCTAATGTACTCGACATACTTATGTGAAGTGCATTTGATTTAAAATAAATATATATGTATCCGAGTGTATAGTTTTATTTAACAGCTAGGATTAGAAACGTAAATATATATATAAATATAAGTTTTTATTTGATTGTTCTTGTTAATATATATATATATATACATAGTGTTGAATTGTGAAGAATAGTTATATAAAATTAATGCAAATAAAAATATATTTAATACTATTAATTTGTATTATTAAATATGTTTAAATATATATATAAAAATTAATAATATTCAAAATAATAAATGAAACTTATATAAACATTTTTAAAAAAAATCTATCAGCTTAATTAATATATATATATTGAACATTTTAAGCTTGTCGTGAGGTATGACCTCAACCTATTTGAAGCTTTCACTTTGGAAGGGTACTGGAATTATAACATTACACCTGCCTCTTGCATTATCTCCACCTTGCTTCAAGGCATTCTTTCCAGCATTCCACATGCCTTGTCTTTGCATCCACATTTTGCATGCTCATCTACATGGTATTTCTTCCTACAAACTAGGCTCTTTTGACGGGATAGACTGGTGTCAACAAAATAAAAAAAAATTCTTTGCTTCAAAATTTTTGCAGAAAGGATTCTGGCTAAGGATACAAAATTTGGCTTTCCACCTGAGATCACAATTTCTGAGAGACGTGTTGTCAACAGTTCATGTCCCTTGTCTTTGCTTACGCATTTTGCTTATACTCTGGCAGTGCACATTTCCTTGGGCAGGCTGGGGACGTCGCTGGCAATGGTCTTTATCCCAAACTATTCCTTTCAGTATTGATCTTTCACTTCTCCCAGTGGCGCCGCTTCTCCAACTCTCCCTCGCTGGTAATGACCTTTCGCTTCTCCAAATTGGCGAATTTGCAGCCTGAAATTAAGGTTTTGACGGAGGTAATAGAGTATGTTTATTAAAAAGAAAATTTATTCCTTGTTCCTAATAATGTACACATTTAGGTTTTGTCATTATGGCATCCTACACCCTCAATTCGTGCTCCTCCTTCATGCCTTACCCTGCAACTGTTTCTTTCCTCTAACTTATACCTCTGTGATGGCTACGAGTTCTCTAACTTTGAGATTTTGAGAGATTTGCTTTGTATTTAGCTTTGCCCTAATGTTATGCTTGCATCTGATTGTTGTATGGGTGTCATTCCTCTGTTTCTCTCTCTTGGAGTCTCGAATACTTTATTCCCTGATTGAGGGACGGTGAATTCTGTCTTTATTGGAAATAGATTTGTTTATGTTATAGCCAAAAGGCGCTTGGATTGCATAGTTTGCGTTGGACTTATCATAACACCTGACGTTTTCTTTTGGAGCTTTGACCTCCCCTTAATCCATCGCCACTAGATTCTAGGCATGCTTGGAAATTGAGCCTTGTTGCTCTGCATACTTTACATTACTATAACCCTTAAATGCTTACATTTTATCATATGTATAGATGGATGAGGGGTTAAGCAGTGGATTCATCTAGATCAACTAGGTATACGTCTGGTATTGTTATGCAAATATTTTATTCTACCTCTAACTTGCATTCAATTTAGAGTTGGATAGTTATATGTTTGATCATATTCGATTGATGGTCATTATTGTGAAACCTATAGTTCTTAATTTATTCCATATTGTGGATTAAGAAATATTTAGAAGAATTTTATTGTTACACAAGTAATATCAATAGCTTAAGCATATATTCAATATAGATTTGAATTGATAAATGTAGTTACTCACTTTTATGAAAACAACTTTATGACTATACTCTTATCAATAGGTAAATGCATATATAGAATTTATATATAATGGCTATAGAAAAAGTATTGTTTTGTTTATGTTAATTAATTGAGTAGGTTAATGAATAAAAGGGAATCTTGTTGAGTAAAATAGATTTACTTATAATTAGGGTTTGTGATTCGCTAGGTTTTAGTAAGCAAAATTTTGATTGCCTCACTAATTGATGATCGGTTCCTTATTAAGTAGCTCATTGTAGAATTCACTATGTAAATTAGTATCCTATACTTTATTACAATAAATGATCTATAAAAAGGGGAAATCGTGAGTTCTTCTTAAAGCTTAGATTTCAAATCATTTGTTTTAGTATTAGTATGATGTTTATATGTTCTAATAATAATAATAATAATAGCTTCTTTTAAATTATTATGATGAGTATATATTGTAATAAATTTTAATTGGGATATTTGTTTTGTTTTCATATTTTATAATATCTTATTTATTTAATTTTTAAGTGTCAAAACTTTTTAAAGAGATACATGGGGATAATTTAATGGTATAAATAGATAAAATAATTATTCATCAATAAACTATATTTAGGAATAAATAAATTTAACTTTGAGAATCTCATTTGAACCACTTTTGTATTAATGTTAATATGAATGTTTATCTTATTACATCATTAATACTTCAGCAAAATAACGATAATATCATTAAGGTTAGTAATGAAAATAGTATCACTAAATTGATAGTTAATTTCATGATGGTTAACTTTGTTAATGTTTTAAGAGTCCTTAGGTCAAGGACATTTCTAAGTTCTTGTATGAGATTTTCTATTGCGATCCAACACCTTTAGTCAACTAATATCTATCCTCAATTGTGCAACACATGGTTTACGCTAAAACCCTAACCATGAATCTTGTACTTATAGTGACATATAAATTAAAATAGAAGTTGATAGACATTGATGTCACTCCCTCCACTAGGCCTTTGTGAGCATCCTTTAATTAAATTGACCCAATTTGTAGCTTAAGGTAAATGATATTATAAGGGAATAGTTGAAATTGAAATTGTGCTAATTAAATATTTTATTACTCTAATTGTGTTCTATTTCATAAAGAAATTAGTGTTTAAGATAGAGTTTGAGATAGTATTATCATTTCCCTTTGATAGCTGGATATTTGCCTATTGGTTGGTATAACTTTTACTAGTTAGTTAAATTAGTGATCATTGCAAAGTAATTAGAGTGTTTCCATATGTAGCATTAAGGTACACCATAAATTATCCTTGTGAACTTTACTTTCGTATAGCCCTTGTAGCATTATTGTATAGTGTAGCTTTAACCCTAGGGATTTTGAATGGTTGCTTCTTGGATGATAGAGTTTTCTTGAAGTATCGATATATAATCTTTTATTTTGATCAGGTAAATAGCTTATTTTAATGTCGAACTTATTTGTAACCTTTAGTTTGAGATCATGGATAAAATTGCTATTGCTTGTTTGATTTCTCGTCATGTCTCTCTTGGATGAATTGTCAATTGACTTAGCTATTGGTTATTGTGTTCGATCTTGTATGAAGATGATAATCTTTTAGAAGTGTTGGCTTCTATTTTCGTTGTGATATTGTCTCCTTTACTCTGCACTTGTCGATTTGTGATTATGAAACTTATATAGTCATTTTGTGGTCCCATGATGTGAATCTTCCTTTTGTGTTAATTCTGATTGAGGAGATTTTATGCAATGAATTTCTTGTAGTATATTTTGAGGTGGTTGGGAACCCAAAAAGTTTAAATTACCTTTAGTAGGAGTTTGTGGACATTCAATATTTTAGGCTTCTAGAGGCAATGGAGAAACTTGATTTATATTGATTTTCCACGATTGGACCGTTGTGATTCTTTGATCTTATTTCAGATTTTGAGCTTGTGGGTATTACCTTGTATTGGATATTGTTGACTTTTGATGTGGTGGGTGGTACCTCCTTTTTTCTTGTTTCAATGATATGGAATGGGTTTGTGAGATGGTTCTTGCCTCGCATGTTGTGTGTTATGTACACATTGATTTTTATGTGAAATAAGGTACACCCCTTGCATGTTTTTGGTTTAGGTACTTGTAGGGAGAGTGGATCTTCATGGGGGCCGGCGCACAAAGGGGCTATCAGGATAAACCATGGAAGAGTTTCCTAAACAAGTGATAATGTAATTAATGAACTAGTGGGTTTGGGTAGTTAAACATTAAACGAGATTAATTATGTGCCTCACCCATACCGTTATTACTTTCACAAGCTAAGGATGGGGTGAGAAGACTGCAAATAAGATCACTCACTTGTCCCTCACAAAAAGTAAGTAAGTCGCTCAAAGATGAGTCAATTCTATGGAGCCGACGCCTTCAGCTTAGGCGTAAAATTAAGTAATAACCATAGATGGAGGCTACACCTGTGATAGATTGTCCGGATAATCCATGTAAAGCTACAAGAATGACACCTCCTATAGTACCCATTTATTTTCCCTTGTTTGGCTCTAGGAGTGGTGTTTGCATTTGTTCTTTTATGTTGTTTTATATTATGTTAGTTAGCCTTGTCCGCTTGACCTTGGTTTGATGTGGGTCATTCTTGTCATCTCCTAGCATCAAGGGGTAGCCCCATCCACTGGTAAGGATTGAAGCAGCACCCCATTGGGTTCCTGTGTTGTGTGTTCATATAATGCAGTTGCATGTAGAGTTCTCTAGCTTCACTTGGTTGAAGACTATTCTACATTTGTACCTTATTCTTCCTTGATGTACTATTCTTATACTTGATGTACTCTTCCCATTGATATAAGGGAAGCATTATGTAATGTACTATTGTATCCATGATGTGTTGTATCTGTGGAAATATGATCAACAATTGTAATATTGAACTATGAATTGAATTGTAATAAAATGATGTATCTTTTTCATCTCTAATGATCATGGATGGTTGTATCTTATCATTATGTTATCTTGTGGAATGCAAGTGATTCTTACTGTAATTCATTTGGCATTAGCTTTAACGATGTTTTTGGTTGGGAACGTTTGTGTGTAATGCAACCATGTAACCCCATTGGACTAGTTAGGTTTTGTTATGTAATATTGTATGGTTACTCAGTTAATGGTCATTACATAGTTATTATCTTTTTTAACTTTCAAAAAAAAAAATTAGTGTGGTAATTTGTTGGTTGTAGTTTTTCTTTGGGGTTTGTGTGGCAAGGCGTTATAGATTTAAAGTTGTAATTCCCCGCCGTGTGAACCCCGAAGGACAACAAAATACCGCAAAAAAAAAAAATTGAAAGAGAAACATTACATAAGATGAACATAAACATATATTACATAACGAAACCTAACTAATCCCATGGGGTTACATGGTTACATTACACGTAAACACTCCCAACCAATAACATTGTTAAAGATAATGCTAAGTGGAAACCATAGAAGCATAAATTCACAAGATAACATAATGAGAAAGTTCAACCATCCATGATCATTAAAGATGAAAAAAGATACATACATCATTTTATTACATCTCAGTTCAAGTTCAATATTACAATTGTGGAACATATTTCCACATATACATCACATCATGGATACAATTATACATTACATAATGCTTCCCTTATATCAATGGGAAGAGAACATTAAGTACAAGGATAATGCATGAATGAAGAATAAGGTACAAAGCGAAGAACCGTCTTCAACCAAGTGAAGCTCTAGAAATTTTGCATATGTTTCTGCATCACGATCACAACATGGGAACCCAATGGGGTCCATAGCACGTTCCACCTGACCACATGGACCCGAAGGCCCACCCCATGTGCTAGGAGATGACAAGAAAGGATCCACATCCTTGAAATAAAGGTCAAGTAGACAAGGCTAACACAACACCAACATAAAACAACATCAAACAAATACAAACAACACTCCCAGAGGCAACCAAACAAGGGAAAATAAATGGGTACAGTAGGAGAGTGTCATCGCATGGCCTTACATGGATTATCCAAACAACCTATCACAAGGTGCCACCTCCATCTATGGTGATCCTGACTGCCTATCTCTAGGCGTCGCTCCATAGGGTGACTCATGCAGAACCACTTACCTTTCATGAGGACAAGGCAGTGGTCTTACCAACCAGGTCTTCTCATCCCATCCTTAGCCTGTGGAAGCACTAACGATATGGGTGAGGCACATAATTAATCTTGTTTAGTGTTTAACTACCCAAACCCACTAGTTCATTAATTACATTTTCACTTGTTTAGGTAACTCTGCTATGGGTTACCCTGATAGCCCCTTTGTGCATTAGCCCCCATGAAGAGCCACTCTCCCTACGGGTACCCAAACCAAAACACGCAAGGGGGTGTACCTCATCTCACATAAAAATCAAGGTATACATAACACACAACATGCGAGGCAAGAACCATCTCGCAAACCCATTCCATATCACTGAAACAAGAAAAAAGTGGGTACCACCCACCACATAAACTACATAAATCAACTGATGCACTAAACAACAGAGTACCCAAATGAACAAGTTTTCCCCTAGCCTCTAGAAGACTCAAAATTATCTGCCCAAGAACTCATAACTCAAGGTAAAACAAAGCGGCACAGGTTCCCCAACAAATTTCATCATGAATTCAATAAATAAGAACTCCTCCAAATGAAACATCTCAAGAGGAAGATACAAAAAGAAACCGTCAAAGATCCACCTTAACAACACATATACATTTAATGAATAAACTTAAAGAATATTAAACAATCAAATACCTTTTATCTATTTGTTTCTTAAGAAGTAATTTAAAATAACTAAAGAAGTTATCTAAGCATATCTCCTACATATCCCAGAAAATATTTTAGAACATTTAAAACAACTCTTAAGTTTCACTAAGACACCAAGAGCAATAAGTTTCAAGAATATTGAATCATCATTACATCTCTCTAAAGATAAACTATTAGGAAACCTTTTAATAAACAAATACATTCTATTTATCTACCCAAAATAAAATCATTTAATTTAAAAGACTTTGAAGCTATCAAAATGTATACTTACACATGACAACTCATTTTTAAATTACACATTCAAGTATATATTTCAAGGCACTTTCAAAACAATCAATTTACATTTAATTTATACGCTTATTATGAAATTATGTAAAATAATTAAAGAACACATATTCCAATCAATCCATTTACAATATATTTTAACATCATTATAAAATCATTTAAAACGATTTAAGAAACTATATATCACAAATTTCAATCTACTTTTAATAATCCAAACAAAGTAATATCCATAAACCTACATTTAAAGCTTCCTTTACATCTTAACTTTTCACTTATGGGAAAAATTATTTAAAACAATTAAAGAAAATATAGAGACAAATATTCGCACTACGCAGTTAACACAATAATAACTTAATTTCCTACCACAAAAATCAGATTAGAACTATGATCACAATATTCTTAAATAATTAATTTTCATAGCAATTTACTAAAATCATATAAAAAAAATCAGTATTCGCCAACTATTAGATAGAGAGAGGGAAATCTAAATCAGTTACCTTAATTGGAATTATTTGAATTAAATGAACTATCCTCAGTCAATATTTACCATTCCCTAACCGTCGGTTAACTAAACAAATTAATTACGTGCTTCTTTCACCTAAGACAATCTGAATATTTATTTTGACAATAATTGTCCAACTACTTGTTCCTCTTATTAACTAACATTATAATATAATCCTAGTTAAATTTTCACAAGATAAGATAAACATTAGAACATATACGATGTACTTTAAATTCAAAATACACTCATATGATAAATACTACACTATTTGTTCCATTGAATTAATATTAATCAACTCATTAACTACATAATTCCTATATCATATGCTCGATTATTCTTTATCAAGGTGAGGAAAAGAGAGCTATTAATGATTATAGAAAAGTTGGTTATAATCAACTCCAATCGGTATTGAACCTTCCAACTATAAAATGAATTCATTTATAAATTTTCAATGCCCTAAATCGCATATTGCTCCTAACCATGACATCATGCAATACATACTTATGTATGTAAACATAAGTATATAAAAGTATGACAGTGAGCTAAATGATTTACAAACCAAGATGGAAATTTTGGAAATTATGAAGACGTTGGATAAAGAATAGATTATAGGCACAATAAAATTGATTGAAACTAGAACAATACAAAAATATATTTAAAAAGAAACAAAACAACATAAGGAGATTTGAAAAAAAAATAAAGCCTACCTAAAAATCCAGACGCACTCACTAAATGGCACATATACATACATTTTCAATTAAAATGAGGAACCTACAAAAAGACCAGAGGCATGACTAGCTTTATGGGTTGCACATAGCAGTGAAAGGAGCGATGGAGAGGGAAAGGGGAGGAGCGCACCCCAAACATGCCAACTCCAGCCAACTCACAACCTTACAAACAACCTACCAAAGGAGCTGCAACGTCATCCCTGGGGCAGCAACCATTTGCAAGGAGTTTTCAATACAAATTCAAGTCATCAAATGCTAACATCCCTGAGCTAGCGCTAACCAAGATTGGCATATAAATTGCATGCAGCTGCAACTAAGGCTTGCAGTGGAACATACAAGTGCAACAAAAAAATTCCCTTACCCAACAAAGTGTTAAGCGGATGAGGCATCAAGGAGAAACATTGTCCTATAGTTGCTACCGTAGCAGTTCAAATACCATTTATAGAGCATCGATCCCATTTCTAATTGAAACTTTACAACATAGACATAAAGGAAATGCACGCATCCAATTCCAACCATTCAATGCATCGAAAATATTGCACATATGTATACAAAATACAATAACTAATGTTACTCATGCTATATATATTTATATATTTGAAGAAATAGACATCACATAAATCCATTGAATCCCATTGAGATACTAACCAACCAAATTTTAAAGCATATGGGTCGAACCTAAAACATACAGTAGGCACACACAGGGAGAAGAAGGAGATTATTCACTTTCATAAAACGGAGAAAGAAAACAATCAAATCAAATACCGTCAGACTACCAAGAGAAGAAGACTCATAACACCAGCATCGAAGCCAAAATGCAAAGGAGAACTCACTTGGAGTCCAACACACACCGATGAATTAGACGCAAAAAATTTTCATTCCAAATTCCAGAGCTGTCTTATTTTTTTTACCAGGGCACAAACACAGTAAAAAAAAAATGTTTTAAATTCTCGTATCCTATTTTCATTGAATTTCCAAAAATAAATTAAGGAAGAGTCTCAAAAAAATTTGATAAACCAAGGGACAAATGACACCTTCACAAAATTCATTTTCAACACTCTGCAATTCCCCTTTCTCCCCATTTAACCACTTGTTGGTAAATCTCTTCATTTTAGTAAAATTATAAACCTAACTCCACTATGGTTTTTTTTAAAATTTAATAATTGTGATGATTAATTTCACCTTTGTTATATTTTATCCCATAGACAAAATATCACATTATTTTAATTAAATCAATCATATCGGTCATGAAAATTCTTTTAATTATATATATATATATATATATATTTTAAAATTTACAGTTTCAAATATAGTATTTAACAAAATATCCTTTTTTTTAATAAATCCATAATAACAATTAAATAAACAATATTATATAATCGCTAATTTAAAATTTAACAATGTTACAATTAGAATATTATTCTATTTATAATAAAAAAAAATATTGACAATTAAAAATAATATTCATTTAAATCTACAAACATTTAAAATTTACAAACTAATTTAATATAATTAAATCCTTGACATTTTCACAAATCACTTTAATAATTAAATTTAATGCTTAATTAAATTAATTTCAACAATAATAATAACCATCATTAAATTAAATTAACTAATTAACAATATCGATAATGCATCAAAATCAAACAATTAACCCATTAAAATTAACACTTAAAACAAACGACATGAAACAAAACGATACCATAACAAAGCGGGATACTGAGGGACAACATTGTCAAACAATGACGAGATGACGGACATGGACGGGGATACTTTCTTGTCAACTCCCTAAACCACATCATATCCATTGGGTATGTTGGGCATGCTCAGACCCGACTGTGCGGGTGGAGTCAGTGCCCGATACTTGTAGTCCTGCATAAAACCAAGTGTTGAAACAACATATTTATTCAATGCCAAACACACCGTGAGAGAGAATTGCAGTGTAGCAAGGCGCTCACAGGTGAGCGATGCAACACCGTCCCTCTCACCCGAACCTCAAACAATAACCGTATTCTAAACAACATCATCATTAAACAGTAAGTAAATGACTGCATAAGCATAACATCAAATACATATGTCCACATATCATAAGCAATAGTAGCAGTGTCATAGACAACCAAGTCCAATAAGCAGAACTGTCAACCAACTAAATAGCATGGTTAAATAGTCACCAACATAGTCTCAAGTATGCATCAAACATAAACAGTATCCAAATAGTATCAACCACACACAAAAAGTAAATGATCTCTATAGTTTTACAATATGTATAAGTTATATCTTTAGATTTTGAGTATGCATTATAAACAAACTAAATAAATTATTTATCTTTTTAATTATCAAGTAATATCACAATGCTTATCAACACTTCCACTCAAGATAGGATATTTTTATATCTTTTATTGAAAGTATACACCTACAATAGGTAAACAGATGCTCACACCCTAAATACTAGAGACTAAAAATATTGATTACAACATAAAATATAGAATTGGATTGGATAAAAGGTTAAGAAAGTTGAATAAATGAAATCATTTACAAATATAAAACCCCCACTTTGGTCAAATTTATAATATAAAGCATACAATTTTTAATAAGATTAATTTGATTTACTTCAACAATGCATATACAAGATCACACAAAAGATTGAATAATAATATCAACAAGAAATAGAAGTATCATTGGAAATATAAGTTCCAATAGAACTTATTTGTAAGTGTTTACAAATTTGTATCTTAAAAAGAACTGAAGTTATATATACCTCTTATGCTAAGAATAGTTTATTTGCACACAACCCTTAAAATACAAAATTATCTTCAAATGCATAAACTCAAGTCCAAAAATATTCAAATAGATTTGTAATAAGAACTTATACCTTTATAAATAAATCTTTATATGGTCATCTAAAAATATGATATATCTATATATCTCTTCTAGAGTATCATCTTGAAATAGATCTTTGAAAAAATAGCAATGACAAAACATAATCATGACTAAAATTAGTATAGGCTAAAAATTGTTAATTTGATTGTTGGCTCTTCATAATGCTTCTTTATTTTGACCATCAAATATCCTCTAAAGAAGCCACAAAAACTTGTTGGTCATCTATAAACTGATTGGCCATCGATGACTTGAATATAGTTCCTTCCTCATAAACTTGTGAGATGTAGTGTTTAATTCCCTAGACTCGCCCATAATGAAGAGCTTACATGACAAATCATTTATCTTGAAGTTCCTTTAATGAAGAGTGAAGTAAAATATAAGGTATATCATGCTAACTACTCTAGATGGTAGAAGAAAGAAAAAAAAGTATTAATCCTTAAAAAACTATAATGAAAAGAGTCTACTTATAAAAATTAACAAGAATAGTGTTCTTTTGTGTTATGAAGGTGAAACTTGCCCCATTCCATGTAAAATTGTTCTTTCAAGCTTGGGTGTGAACTTTTTTATGTTTTTAAGTGGCTTAAGTGCTTGAGGTACACTTTAGACCTTCATGAGGATTTTCCCTTATATTTTCATATTGAATTTTATCATAAATCATCGTAGGCATGTTTTTATGAATTAAACGGAACTTTTCATGGTAAAAAAAATCATTCCCTACAAAGAATCATAAATTATATCCTATTTTTTACGAAGGATTTTATTTGGTAGATCAAGGAACATACTCTAGGAGTTTATGGTGAACTCCTCAACACCCCAAGATCACCTGCAAGACAATAATAACTTCCACAAGAGAGAAATGGAAAAAATATCATGCTATGATTATGGATGCAAGATTGCTAGATTGAATATATGACAATGTACATATGATGCCTTGCTTATAAAGGCAAGTTGTGAGATAGGATTAGACAAGATCTTGACATATGTCTTAATCATATACAATGAGACAACTACCTCAATTAATATTAAATGACTAAGGATATAATCATTAAATGCCAAAAGATAAGTGAAAAATAATAATTAAATAGAAAGATTCCCTCCTAGGACCTAAGTGGACTTAACATGTAAATAGGACCTTGATAAGTAAAACACCTATTTATACCAACACCCCCCCACTTAAGTACAACTTAGGGATTATTATTATGCAAATGACACAAATATGGGTCCCAACTAGGAGGCCATGTTAGGTACCCATGTACATATGCAATATATTCTCTCACAAACGGAGAAAGGAGAAAATCTAGTGGGACAAAATCCTCCCCAAAAGAGATGAAATACAAAATTATCTCAATGAAAAATAAGAGGACAAAATCTAATGAAAGGGATACAACACCCTTTAAATTTCACTTAAATAACTTCTTAAAAACCTCACACAAACTTGCATAAACAGTGCAACAATAGCTCAAAAATTTGGTATTGAAATCTGAACCAAGTTTACATAACAATGTGCCAACCCTATTGGCCTCTTAGTACATTATTTCAATATGATTCTCCCTCTCAATAACCATCTGAAACACACACCCAAAAACCCCAAGCAATTAAACAAAAAATATGATGGATTACAAAACACATGCCAATCTTGTTGGATTCTTATTACATCAATTCAAAACACACATGGGCCTGATATTAAGCCTGCAACATATGTTTATTTGCAGCATCAAAACCTGCAACACAATCCTCTCCTTCAACCTTGCTTTCTTCTCCCAAAGATCAACCTGCAATCTTCTTCCAAGGAAGGTTCTACGACCTCCTTTTTTCTCTCCCACCTTCCAATCTCCAAAAATGAATGATTTTCCACCTTTTGTTGCTTCTTTCAATGCATTTTCCACACCCAAAAGTGTAACTCCCAAGATGTCACGACCCCAACCTACAAAAGAGCCTCCAAAGAACATTAAATGAAATAATAAAAATAATATTTGCATGCTCATCCACTCTCCAAGGAATAATGCTAAGTTTGGACTCTATCTTAACTCCTCCACTCCATTCGAATAGGGTCAAAATTAGAAATTTCACAACCATCACCACTTGGGCACCCATTTTTTAATTTTCTATCATTTAGAAAAAGAATAAATGAGTTATGGAAAGTTGTAACTCCCAAAAATCCACTCCTATCTTTGCATTTTTTTTATTTTTCAACATTTGGGTCCTAAACTATCTCCCACATCAAGATTTTGCAACAATTTAATAAGGCCGGTTATTTATTACATTATTTTGTCCAATAAATTGTAATTTATTCTCCGACTACAAAATCACCAAACCTTAGGAAATTAAAAATTAAAATACTTCTTTTTTTGGTTGATGCAAGATTGCTCTCACAACCCAGGATGCTCCTGCATCAGAACCCCATTCAAGGAAAAATTCTCCCATAAGAGAGACAAAGAAGAGACCATTCAGCCCCCCTCAATGAAATAACCTACTGCAAAGAAACATTGGAAGCACACTAGTGGAGTAACACTAGAATCCTTAATCAAGGCAAGAAAAGGAAAGATAATTCTAATTCTAGAAATTGTATTATAGTCACTGAAGGATTCATGCTTGGAATCATGATAAAGCAATAGTAGAACTGATGCCAAGGAACATTGAAACACTCTCAATATGGAGTAACTCTAGATTATGAATGAAGCAACATGATATAGAACATCATTCTAATATTATAATGAAGTACAAAGATCAAAATTGCACCCTCCCAACTATCAAAATATCCAAGTAATCTCTAGAGCGTCTATCGGGGAAAGAATTAAAATAATGATATACCTAGGAAAAAAATAGAAAAATTTCATGGATGTTATGATAGAGCTCTTCCATACCTTTCCAACATTACAATAATCATGAAAATTAGATATTATGGTAGAAAGTTATGAGCTTGGGAGCCAAAAATGAATATATGACTTCAAATAGTAATAAATGCTACAAAATAGCAAAATTATGGAAAATACCCTACACCATTGCAAAAGTGGTGAACCTAGCTTTTTAGTAATATCTCATTGGTAAAAAACAACCTCTTGGATTGCAAGTTATGAAAATTTGAAAAAAATGCTCTCTTTGGGCCTCTGAGGAACAAAATTTTAGCCTTGGGAGGCTATTTGGTAGTTTCTCATATGATCACTTATATAAGAAAAGGTTTTTAAAAAATAAATATGGACCACTTTCAGCGGTGATGATGTCGTTGGGTGGAGCAGTTAGGGGGTAGAGGGTCATAGGCCACGTCGCTCAAGGCATTCTGCCCCCTCCACTAGGCAAAGTTTGCTGGGAGGTTTCCCTTGTGACCAGTGGTAACAACTTTGGCCAAATAAATTTAAAACACAATTTTTAATATTAAAAACCTGGCAATAAATAAATGTGTTTGTACCACCATGCAAAATGAAAAGACCAACACATATTGACCAAGTATGATCCATCAAAATGACAACAACGATGATTTGATAGGTGTCAAACCCATAGAAATTTGTACTAGCATACACCAGAAATATGCTAGTTGAAGTATAAGATCACAATAGACAAGGATGATTTGACAGAGCTATACCTTGCTTGCAAATCGTATGATACAACTAGGTATGGATCCACACGGCCATATAGAAATGATTCTTTAGATGAAAATTTTGTTTGATGACCCCAAATGAAAATTTCAAAAATTGACAAATTGGCAGTCGTTCCTTAGGTTCTAAGGCCTTCTAGACGTAAGGATGAGGTCTATTTTGACCAAAAGTGCTCTTAAAAATCATCTACCCCCTGGATCTGACAATTAAAACCCTCCTTCAAGCCCTTGTAGATCATCCAAATCATAATAAAATTTGATGAAACAAAAGGAAAACGTGACTTTCTCTAATTCCTTGGATTCAATGGTGAGATCCTTGAAACCCCAACTCACAGCCAAAAAAAATTCCATGCCAAGATAGATCCCTAAGATCTAAGAAGAATTTTGCAACACTAAAGCTCTTATACCATGTAGGATTTTATGGTGAACTCCTTAACATTGTAGGATCACCTGCAAGACAACAATAACTTACACAAGAGAGAAATGGAAAAAACATTATGCTATGATTATGGATGAAATATTGCTAGATTGAATATATGACAATGTAAATATGATGCCTTGCTTATAAAGGAAAGAGGTGAGATAGGATTACACAAGATCTTGGCATGTGTCTTAATCCTATAGAATGATACAACTACCTCAATGAATATTAAATGACTTAGGACACACGCATTAAATTCCAAAGGATAAGTGACAACTAATGCTTAACTAGAAAGATTCCCTCCTAGGACCTACATAGACTTAACATGAAAATAGGATATTGATAGGTAAAACACCTATTTACACCAATACATACTTACCGAAAATGAAGTTGCATATTAAAGACAAAGCATCCCACTCTATCTTGCATATAATAGAAAGAATATTTCACTCTATCACGATTATAGTAGGAAGATTATCTCTATCTTTCTTACACTATTAAAATTTCTCACTCCATATTTCTTACAAAAGGTAGAGTGTCACATACCATCTTGCTTATAATAGGTAGGGTGCCTCAATCCATCTCACTTCCAATAGACAAAGTGTCTCACTTTATCATGCCAAATTGAGTAGATGTGTCACATGTATATTAGATACATACTATATATCCTATATATCTTATATATATTTATCATGTTAAATCATCATACTCTATATCCTACATGGGTCACATGTAACTCAACATTGAATTATACCAAACAATGAGTTATATATTCTAACTCAAACACATGAGGCTTATGATGAGTTAATTATTATAACATAATATATAAAGATTTAGATTGAGTGTCCCAAATTCAAGGGATTAGAGATAAAAACTTATACAAAATAAAATACAAAATTAAGCAAGAAAGTAGGTTTGGTAGAAATCATAAATGGTTCCCTTCATCAAAACGATATCTAAAAATTAATCATGATGGAGAATTAAAAGAAATTTGGATTTGGTTAGAGTAGTGATATTGTGAAAGTTTAGGTGAAATGTTATTGTATGATGACTCACTTTATTTTAGAAGAAAACTAAAATGAAGTAGAATCTAAGGCATTACTAGGAGTTAGAAGTTTAGCAAAATTTCATAAAATTTAAAAGTTGATAGTAGAAGGAGATTCATTGCTAGTGATCAATGCACTTAAGAAAGGGTCAATTGCAAATTACATCTCAATCATAATGTAGAGGAATTTTAAGGCTTTAAAAGTTATTTTGTAGATATTTGATTCTTTCATTTTAGGAGGCTTCTAAATTTGGCTATTGATTGTGTATATTATAGGAGCATGTTATGGCTATATATAGTCATATCCATAAAGCATGAAATGATCTTAAAGTTTTAGATCACATTATATTGTTAGGTTATGAAAATTAAATTTTTGCTTTTAATATTGTATGCATTAGAAATACTTAGTGTAGTGTGAATAGTGGTGGTATTGGTTTTTTTTTTTTTTTTAATGGTACTATCAGAAATATGAAACAAATGAATAATCAAGATATTTCTATGAGAGATAAGCTATAAAACTATAAATGAAATAACACAATTACAGACCCAAAATTCCAAGAGATATGCAAATATCAAGATGACAAGATTGGATTATGAGCTCAAATCAAATATGCAAAGTAATGACTACAAGCATCAATGCACATATATGCCAAAGTATGCAAAAGTATGCAAGAATATGAAAATACAGGCTAGATAGTGAGTTTATATAGAACTAAGGAGATGATGGAGGTGAAAAATCCAACCAATAGGAATTGACCACCAATAACCACCACTATTAAATAAAGTGATGAAAAAGTAAATGCTCCACCCACTAAGGATGAGGATAATCCATCATCTTATCTCATATTTATTAAATGATAAACTCACTTTATTATCCTAAGAAAGCTTAATAAAAGTGTAGGAAAAACCTATGACTAAGGGAGAATAAATTAACCCACTACGAAAATAAAAAATCTACACCAACACCTCCCCTTAAGTGTAGCTTAGGAGGAAAAATATGATGGGTCCTAACAAATGAGGCCATGTTAGGTGTAGATACCTAAAATTGTCCTAATTTACGAGTAACACTTTTATACTAACTTTCACCCTTTTTCCCTAAATGATTAAATAATAGTTCATTATTTAATTATTATCAAATATCATATTCTACTATTAATTAAGTGACTCTATGTCATTTAATTAATACATCATAATTCACCCTTTCTGACTAATTAAATAAATTTAATTTATTTAATTATGTCCTAATTCACTTTAAATCAATCTTCCTAATTAAATAAATCTCATTTATTTAATTATGTTCTAATTATCATTAATCTTCCTGAATAATTAAAAAAACCTTATTTATTTAATTACGTCACTAATTACATGTATTCCTCTATTTTAAATAATTATCAGTAATTGATTAATCAATATGCAACACCCTTCTTAAATTAAATAATTGTTATTAATTATTTAATTGACCACATTCTCACTTTTAGATCAAATAATTATTTAAATTATTTAATTCCCCTTTTTCATCTCAACATTATCCATCTATTATTAATAAATAAACAATTTTATTTATTAATTAATTCTCACTTGCACGTTCCTCAAATAATTAATTAATTTAAATTAATTATTATCTCATGTATAATTCCCTCTTTCATAACTAACACTCTCTTCTAGTCGACTAGATAATCAATTCTAGTTCACTGATCAATCAATTCTCTTTACTACCACTCACTTCAAGTCTTCAAATCAATCAATTTAGTTAACTAATTGCCAGTATTAGTTAACACTTCAATCAATTCTCCATGCAACTAGTTAACTGGAATCCTATAACCAATTGCAGTCAGTTAACTAGGCAATCAATTACTCTCAACAATCCTCAACCCTTGATCTCGATCTTCCACCTCTTAATTTTGATCATTCATTCAAATAATTCATTTCTATAAAATCAGAACTCACATCTCATTGATGGCTAACCACAAAATTTGGAGTTTTGCAGCATTGCTATCATTTCAAACACTTGAGCTTAAGGCAAAAAAAGTGCATACTATATTCTAAGAGAAAAGCAAGCAAAGGAGTACAATGGAAGTAATTCATGTCAACATGATCAAGGTGAATATATTTTTTAACTAATTATGATTTCATTTGTGTTGCTTGTTTTATATTGATTGATTTGGATTGCATTTAGGTATTGAATTGCAAATTTGTGGTTGCTTCTTTAATTCTTTATCTCTATTATGGCGAATATCTATTTACCAAATTACATTAGGTACCCATGTACATATAAAATCCCCCCAAAGAAGAAGCCCCTCCCACAAAATGGAAGTATGCCCCCCCCCCATAATAGAGAAAGAAATGAAGTGGAAGGATAAAGAAGCCCCTCCAAAGAGATCCAATGGTAAATGGTCAAAATTGAATGTAGAAGATGGTCCACAACCATTGAACAATGTTACTCCCCTTAGGAAGAAACAAAACCAAAGGTGTATGCAAGCTATTTCCCCACTCTTGAAAGGAATATATAGGTTGAAAAATCAATATGCATGGATTCTTTGAAATCAACTCAAGCATCCCCATGTCGATGCTAAAAGCTCTCACAATAAAATCAGATGTTCTAGGCCACACTGCTGAAATGAAAACTCAAAATATCCTAGAGACTGATATAGAACACAATACAAAGACTTAAGTATCTCCTCTAAAGATGTCTTCCAAATGTTGATCCAAATTATCCACACTCATATCAAATGTTGATGAATGATCGTGTAGATAATGAAAAAGAGGGTCAAATTTTTCCCTCACAATAATTTAAGAAGAATCAACTTCGTCAAAGAGAAGATGAATACAATTAACAGTGTCTCCCAAAATTTCAATATGTGTCTCCATAAAAAAGTTTGAAATACATGTTAAGACATCATCCCACAAAGCCGAATCTAAAAGAATTTTTTTTTCTACCACAAAGAATCATTAGAAACTTTTGAAGAAGCAATACCATACTCTGAAGTTAAAATAGTAGATGGAGGAGATGAAATGCAAGGTTCAAGAGTTGAATCACTTGTGAGAATACCCAAGTTCAAGTAACCAAAATTCTTCTCAAAATTAAAGTCCGCACTAGAAGTGTGATCATCATGTCGAAAGGATCAAAGCCATCATAAAGAACAAAATTTGAAAAAGTGTACAACTAAGATGCATGATGAACCATCTCAATAGAAATAATCTCTCTATTCTCCAAATCTCTTATAAAAATTGAATCGGGCGTAAATTCCATAGTCTTCCCTCCTCCACTATGAGCAATTTGATAGACAGAAATAAGATTATTGGACAAATGAGGTACGAACACAATACATCATTGAAAGTGTCATCCCTAATATCAAAAATCCCTTCCCAATTACATTCATACATGTATTGCTACCCATCAAAATGGGTGGCATAACACAAGGCTCAAACGAAGAGAACATGGACTGTGAAGAAGCCATATGATGAGAAGCTAAAAAATATAGAAGCCATTTCCTTGATCGAATAGCTGTAGAAGCACAAAGATTTTCCTTTATGTTTGTCTACATCTCCTTTTTCCTTTTCATTAGTAGATTCTTGGTTTGATAAAGATGGAGATTCAATGACCCCTTTATTTTTGTTCTCAAGAAGATGTGTGAGATGGTCAATCTATTTCTTCATACATTTATGATCATAATGGCCAAGTTTCTTATAATAAGCACATTTAACCTTCTCCTTCTTAGATTTTCCTTGATTTGAAGAAGTTTTAGTGTCTACATTAGAAGTAGATAATGATACATCTGAAGCATTCTCTCCTTAGTTCTTTGTTTCTTATTTTGTTTTCTATTATCTTTTTTATCTTTAGTGTCCTGACTTGCAACCAAAGCATGAGACTTAGAAGATTTGATAGTTCCCATTTGAACCAACTTGTCCTATTCTTTTGTGATATCATTAGAAAACATAAAAAGAAGGCATTGTGTAGGAAGCACACTTTAAGTGGCATAGAATGTAGAAACAAAGGTTGAACAGTCTATCCCAAGTTTAGAGAGTACTTAAGATCAATTGTTTATCATTTTTCTCAATTTCACATTGTTTCAATTACAATATTACGGCCTTTAGTTTGGTTAATAAGTCTTGTATTGTATCAAAACTTGAAGGACTTAACACTATTAGTTCATTCTCCAATTTATGACCTCTTAATTCATCATGTTTACCAAATATTTTTTCTAATGTTGTCCAAACTTCATTTGGTGAAGAAAAATATTCAACATGAAAGAGAAAATCTAGAGACATAGACATACACAACGTTCCAAATCCTTCATCACACTTATTAAACCATTTTTTATTTTCTGCATCAATAGTTGGTTTAGTGTCTATTCCCATTGTTACCCTATGTAATCTATACTTTTTCAAGTGGAGTGACATTTTTACTTTTCCAATCAAATTAGTTGTAGGGTGTTAGCATAGGAACTATTACTTGATCCATTTTAGGAAAAAAAGAAGATTTTTTATGAGTGCATAAAAATATAATGCAAAGTGCAAAAGAAACACCAAGAGACACCCAACCTTTCCACTAATCTCATAAATCAACCCCCAAGATATTTACAATGTTGGCACTTTATGATTAGTGCATGTACAAAGCTTTTTCCAAGATACAATGCTCAAAAGGACCACAATAGCCAAAATTATAAATTTTGATACAATATTAATCTAGGATAAAATATATAAAAATTAGACCTATATCTATGTAGTTCTCTTTAATACCTTTCCAACGCCTATTCATTTTTTAAAAATGGATCTTTGGAGTGAAAGTTATGGCCTAAATTGAATAAAAAGGCAATTTAAACAACTTCAACCTACAATATCTATCAAAAAAAGGGGAAAATATTTTTAAAACCTCATTGGATGGAAAGTACTCATCTCCCAATTTTCGATAATATCTCATTTTTGAAAAATAGACACCATGGTGAAAAGTTATGAAAGTTTTAAAAAAGGCCCAATTTGGCCTATATGAGGGCCCTAGTGGCCCTCAAGAAGCTCGTGGACGAAACCATAGGTAGAGGTGGCCTCTTGGGTAGTAGACTATAAAAAGCCTAGTGATCTTGGCAATGGAGTTGGTCATGGTTTACAGATGATGGCATGTCGTTTATATGTGTCACTTAGCAACTTATGTCACTATGGTCTATGGCTACAACCTCTGGTCGTGGGGCTATAAGCCCAAGTGCTAGGTGTTGAGTGCCTTAGTGCCAAGCACTTAAGTTGCTAGTACAAAGCACTTATGCACTTTAATGCATATTTTATTATTATTATTTTTTTTTTTTTGAAAAATGTCATATGATTTGTAGCATCGGGGGGATCATACGACCCTCTTGGCAATTATTTTTTGCCTTGATGGCTCTCAACATCAAATATGGGAAAATTTTATATCAAAATTAATCTCCTCGACCTCTTGAATGCAATGACAAGGTCCTTTTTGGCTAAAAATTCTCCAATAAAAAGTTTTTCATCATATATGAACTTCAAACCCTTGTTTGCCATTGTGTTATATGGTGGCCAAATTGAGTGAAAAAAATGAAATTGATTTTTTGAGCCTCTCAAACACAATGGGATAGTAAAAAATTCTGACACTATAGACAAGAATAGCTACAATCATCAAATCTTACCAAAAGTGCACATACAAATATAGGATTAACAAATATTCATAATTCCTTTCTGATTCTCTGGACCGTATTGAAACACGAGAGAAGAGCATACATGAATTTACAAGATCATACAAAAATTGCAATTTGTTAATTAGGAATCTAAGTACTCAAAACTCTCAAAATCTAAGCTTTGATACCATGTTAGAAATTTGAAACAGATGAATAACCAAGATATTTCTATGAGAGATAAGCTATAAAACTATAAATAAAATAACATAATTATAGACCGAAATTATAAGAAATGTGCAAATGTCAAGATGACAAGATTTCATTAGGAGGTCAAAGAAAATATGCAGAATAATGACTGCATGCATCAATGTACATGTATGCAAAAGTATGCATTAGTATGTAAGAATATGAAAATACAAGCTAGGCAGTAAGTTTATATAGAACTAAGGAGATGATGGAGGTGTAAAATTCAACCTATAGGAATTGACCACCAATAACCACCAATATTAAATAAAGTGATGAAAAAGTAAATGCTCCACCCATTAAGGGTGGGGACAAATCATCACCTTATCTCCTAGTTATTAAATGATAAACTCACTTTATTTTCCTAATAAAGCTTAATAAAAGTGTAGGAAAAACCTATGACTAAGGGAAAATAAATTAACTCATTAGGAAAATAAAAGCTTACACCAATAGGTACTCATTTTTTAAAACCCTAGTGACTTTTAAGGGTGATCTTATAAGGAGTTTACGTTTTAGATTCATTTGATGTGGACTCTAGCCAAATTATATTGATTCAACTCACCATTATTGTTGATATGAATTGCTACTATTATAAAATCATTTCAATGTACTACAATCATTATTGTAACATAAAAGAGGGTTATAATTATATCTACATTTATTGTTCATTATAATAATATAATGTGTTATGTTCCCATTGTTGATCAAAGTGTAATATTATTGATATATTAATACTAATTTAAATTTGAGTTGTCCAAGATTTGATTAAACAATAGGGTCGATAGTGTTGTTATTCAACTAATAAGTGTTTATAGAAGGTTAAGAATTATATTTGAATCATTATTTTGGCTTAGGACATTAAAAAGATATCAAATTTGGTTTTCCTACTAGCCTATGGATCATGGGAGGAGTCTTGAGATATCTAATGTATGGTGGAAAAATATCTATAGGAGCCAATGGCAATGAAATAAAGGCCTAGTCAAAGAAGGAAGCATAAGAGAGCAAAGTCAAATAGTTGAAGACATCATAACCTGTCACAAAAGGTATTAAAGTTTTGATTTTGATATTAATTAATATAATATATCTTTTATATAGGATTTGTTACTTGGAAATGAGTCATCCATAAAAAAATATTTTAAAAAGCCAACCTCACAATAATCTATAAGTATTCAACAAAGAATTGATAGGGCATAAGAAAGAAAAAAAATTAAAAATGAAGCCTTGAAAAACTAACAAGCAAGCTACAACCCTAGAATAATTAGTGTCTCCTTCTAGTCATGACTAGAATAAGAGTTTTCAAGTTGTCAAAAAAAAAAGTTGCCAACAATGAGCTTAGAAGAAAGAAACTATGTTTCTCATGCAAAGAACCTTGGGAATTGAGCCACAATGCCAATATAGAGATGAAATTATGTTCAAAGCATAATAAAAACTAGAGGTAAAATGAGCTATAGTGGTTGAAGGTAAAGATCCTATTAGTGAGTTCTCATCGTGGGAAAATGTTCTTTTTTATGAAATTAATGAGAAATCAACAATGTGGGCTCAAGAGAAATTTCTAACGAGTGAGTGTAGGATCATGATGGGTTCTTGCAAGGAATCTAAGGTAGCAGAACAACTTCCTACACTAATCTTGAGAGGAGAATAATGTAAAACTTTTACAGATCTTTAACGATTACATAAACTTAAACAAAAATAAACACATATATCGTGCATACCACAACACGATGATTAACGTGGGGAATACCCTTTCGGGAGAAAAATCCCACAC
>VDFB02387555.1:0-16881 GCA_007258455.2 Sequoia sempervirens | reverse complement strand
ACATAATACAGCCCAAATAACTCTTAAACATTGTAAACTATGGGCTAGATCAATTTTAAAAAGTTAAGTGAAGGTTACTTTTAAATTTGAGAAGAATGCAAGGGTTGTTAATATTTATTTTCTCATCATGGGCATAGCAGCAAGGAACAATGCATACCATTTTCAGGTTGAGAATAAAAGGAAACACAACTGGATGAACCCAAGCATTTATGACCATCCAGGTCAGAATCCAGACAATTTCCTGTAAAACTAAAAATTTAAAGTTCCTTCAGTAGAAATACCTTTATATTGTCCCAGAGGACTCAGTTTATTATTGGATTTTTAAAAAAGGCATTAAAGTAACAATTGAGAATGGCAACAGGGGCATTAATATGGGTACCTTGATTTCCAACATAAATTACAGCAAAGAGTGTTTGTCTAGTTAAAACTTGCAGATTATAATAGCATAGATATGATGAAATTAAAGAGTATTGTAGCTTACGCATTCTCAGGAAAGCCTGCTGGAGTTGGCCCCAAGAAGTAGTTGCAGCCTAAATTTCTAAGGGTCACATAGAATAGACACTGAACGTCAGCATTCAGAACTTAAGGCATAGAAAATATATCATACAATACACCACATCTTTGAGGATCTAATTAATATCTTCGTGATAGTTTCACAAATCAAGTGTTAGAGTTGAAGGTTTCCACAATGCTCACATTCTCGTACTGAATCTTGAAAGCCAGGTAGGAAAGGGTCCACTAAGTCGATTATCAAAAAGATTTCTGCAATGTCAGTATGATCAATTTTAAGTTGAAAGATGTCAAATGAAATGGAAAAAAGCATAGAAATATGGCATAATTTGCATCATTCTAAAAGTTCATTATGTAATTTGAATATTTTTTTATTGATATAAAGAAAATAAAATTTAGAATTGCTAGTCAGAAGGCTTGTTTCCAATTTTTCTGTAGCATACAGGCGTATAATATTAACCATAGAAATCCACGAATGAGGAACAGTCCCAGTAAAGAGATTGGCCTGAAGTGACCTGTTTAAAGAAAAGTTGTTAGACTTGAAATGCTTACTATCATTTGCTAACAGCCAATGCAAAAATAATGACTCTTTAGGTTTTAACTATAATATTGAGCATATACTTGTTCAGCAACTATTTAACATGTCTTCAAAGATTATTAACAAGTTTCCAATTGTCAGAATTACAAAGGGCTTTGAAAAATTAAATAAAATATGAAACACGTACAGATTTTTCATCTTGATAAGGCTGCCAAACTCTGGAGGCAAGCTACCATACATGTGGGTATCATGGAGATTCCTGTACCACCAGTCAGATATATTACTTTCTTAAATTCTTGAACATCTTACTGCTAGGCTTCATTCATTAAGTAATTTAGGCAAATCCAAAACCTAATTTCTAGTTATTGATTTTGAGTGAAAAATATCTACAATCGTACCAGTGGCTTCCCTATACCAGAACAGAAACTGAGATGGAATCAAAAGTAAATCTTATAAATAAGAATACAATATTCATTAGATGAAAAAGATAAAATCAGTATTCACCAAAAAGGAACCAATATTTTGAATTCAAGATCAATGTTAAGAACACGAGTTTCTGTTGTTATAAAGTTTGCTCAGTTCAAAATAAGCTTTACTTTGGAAACCACAAATCTATTTTTATTGCCTATATTACTATATTAAACATAATAAACCAGTATGTAACCACTTGATGAATCTCATCAAGGTTGCAAAACTACCAGTAATTCAATTCATTGAGCAGAAGGAAAAGTCAATAAAACTGAATATAAAAAGAAACTAAAGACTTCATTCGTGGTGCTTTAACACAAATATCATGTGTCAAATAAATGCATTGACGCAACATATTAAATGCTCATTGCCATTTCCAATTAATCCTGCAGTTTCTTATATTCTACCATTTGGTAGTACTTAGATCAAAATTAATTAGAACATGGGATTCGTCTCGGTTTATATAGCTATTAGTGCTTACAGATGGCAAGTACTAAAATGGCACTTGGGCTGTACAAATCCTTCAAGGCTACATTGTATGTTGTGTCAAGCAATGTTTTCGACCCTTAAGCACTATGAGGCTTTTGTTGCATGAAGCATTTAAAGTCAAGTAATTGTACTCTGTAGTCACTTGGGTCTAGATTATTACCTATAAATCCTCATTATTCTTCCACTCCATAAAAGTTAAGATAAATGCTCAAAGCTACATGTTTTAAGAGAATGAACCATAGGAAAAATGCCATACATAAATATATGTCGCTAGCTAGTGAAGGAATTTGTGGGTTATTCAATCTGGGCATTTAATATTCCCAATATGTGTCTCTACAATATGACAATATTATACTTGCCCATAAGCTCCTATGGTTTCTTTCCTAGGCCTACACACAAGCTAACCATAATCCTTTATCCTTCATTGTGCATATGTAATGTCCCCTTCTAGCTAGTCACAGTTTCCAAATGGATTAGCCTATCATTTTGACCCTCATAGACTAATGGTTTTGGATAGAGGATCCTTTGAGACGATCATTTGGTCATTCAGTTCAATGTTGATCCATAGAGTTCAGTGGTGTTTACTTCACTGGGTGTAATTCAACGTACTACGTACTACGGAAGTAAACTAGACTATATGTAGAACATGGAACAGAACAACAGATTGGGAAACATAATATGCTTGAAATATGAGATGCTTCTATTCATTCCAGTAAATATCATGTACAATCATAGATATATCAACAGTACTATCAACCATGATCATCATAACATGTTCTTGACTACAAAAACTGAGTACATATAACGCTCGATGGTGGTGTTGTGACCTTTTCACACATCGCCCCATTCAAAATGGGGACCCCTAATTTTTGTTCCATTCTGGTCTTTTGGCTTTGGTTCTCTCTCTCTCTCTCTCTCTCTCTCTCTCTCTCTCTCTCTCTTTGTGCCGGTCTCTTTTCTATCTGCCTTTCCGAAGGGATGTCTCCACCATTGAGTTTAAACATGAATTTGGCCAAGTCTGAAAATTAGGGTTTGTGCTTTCCCAGTCAATCTGAGGTCAAGCAAGGTGAATAAATTGAAAACAGAGACTAACGTTGCTGTCAGTGTGCTTCTAGCAGGCTCTCAGCAAATTTTCATCAGATTCCGACTACTTACTATTTTTAGTAAGTGTGAAATTTGGGGTGTTCTCTTAGCACTTTTGAAGTTTCGATCGTCACACTACATTCAGAACCCATCAAGCTACTCGCGTGCAAAATTTGAGCTGAAACAGACAACTTACTATTTTTAGCAGTTTAGCTTCGGGAGCAAATTTCAAGGCTTAGATGAAGGATTTTTCAACGCATGTTTGAGGATTCCTTTTGGGTTTTCTGAGACCTTCGCAGTGAGGTAACATGCAAAATAGGATAACAACTTTCAGAGTTCAGCCTTCAGAGGCTATTTTTAGGGTTTGCATGTCAAGGTTTTCTTTGCATGTCTGCATATTCCTGGTGGGTTTTTCGAGACCTTCGCAGTGGTATAACATGCAAGCCGAAATCAGAACTTTTTCAGAAGCCACCTTCCGAGGCTATTTTTAGGGTTTGCATGTCAGAGTTTTCACTGCATGTCGAGTGATTCTTTATGGGTTTTCTGAAACCTACGCAGTGATGTGACATGCAAATCAAGATAATCACTCCTTCAGCAACTTGCTATTTTTAGCAGATGCATCCCGGCAGCCACTTCCCAGCACTTCAGAATCACAAACTGATCGCAATGCAACAGAAACAAAGACAAACGGAGATCATTTGATATACATGCAGAACAAATTAGGGTTTCTAGCTTCGGGGCCCGAAAAGAGGGGTAAAAAGTTAGAATTTTTGAAAACCGGTGTATACCACCGCGATCAACATCCTTCAAGCTATCTACTGATAAAATTTGAGGGCAAACGGAGCACTTACTATTTATAGTAAGTCATTTTAGAAATAGGCTAAAAATAGCAAATCAGCCGCATGCGCCAGTGTCAACAGGCAGGTCACGTGGTGAGGGGTGCATCATTCGAATTTCAAGTCAAACGAAGTTGTGGAGGTATCAGAAGCAGGCAGTTACTATAAATAGCAAACCACCTTCAGAAAGGGTCTAAAAATAGCAGGACAACCCGAAATAGCAGTTTCAACAGGCCAACGAGGTCGTGAAGATGTAGTGTCTAAAATTTCAAAACGAAGAAAAAGTGACTAAGTCTGAGTTTCATCCTGCACCACCAAGAAAATGCACCCATCTTCAGCTGGAGTCAGAAAAATGGCTAAGTGATTGAAAATATCCTCCGGCCACCTCAGAATGTGCCCTGCTTGATGAAGAAGCATACAAATTTTCTAAGGCACAAGTTTCATCCACCTCCTATGGCAAAATGCGCCCTCAAGGTAGTGCCAAGCATGAAAATTTTCTAAGTATCCAACTCTCATCCTCCACCACCCTCCATTTGCGCCCTCATGCAAGATCTCATGTTTGAAAATTTTCTAAGTATAAAACTTCATCCTTCACACATAGCAAAATGCGCCCTCATATTGCAAGCAAGATGCTAAAAAATTCTCTAAGTATGGAACTCGTCCTTCACATATGGCCAAATGCACCCATGCAACAAGAGGGTCAAAGAATTCAAAGAAGTCGAAGTTTTCATCCACCTTCCATGGCAAAATGCGCCCATCATAAAAGGTCAACAAGTCAAAGGAGGGGGGCGTTAGAAATGTTATTCTCCTCTACATGCTATATGCGCCCAAGTGAGGGCATGTAAAGACAAATCGAGGGAGATGAAAGGTCACAAGAAGACATGGTAAAAGTTAATTCTCCTTCACACATGCTAATATGCGCCCAAGGCATAAGGTGATGCTAGGCGTTGAAAGTTAGAATGTCCTCTTCAAGCATAAAATGCGCCCAAGGGGAGATTAAAATATCACCTAGGCGTTGAAAGTGAAGATGAAGAATATTACTAGGCGTGGAAATCTAATAAGCTAAATGCGCCTAAAGTAATGGAAGTGTGAAATAAAATACAAGGTGGTGAATAAAATAAAGCATGTTAGACATGATATGTGCTTTAAAATGAAAAAAATTTCCAAGCGAAGTTCATAAAAATTTCCACCACTGGCAAATGAGCATGAATGAAATAAAAAATTTCTCATAGGAAAATGAATGAAGATGAAATTAAAAAAATTTCCTAAGGAAAAATTTTCAAAATGCTAAATGATTTAAAACTTTTTCTAAGGCAAAATATTTTCTTCCTCTAGAAAATACGCCCAGACTCTGAGGTGATGAAATTTTTCTTAGAGCACGATTGAATTTTCCGGTGACGGAGTCGAAGAATGTTGGCATTGCAAGAACAATAAAATTCTTCGAGTCAGAGCAACAAGATGTTCACAGAGATGAAGAACGGGATTAAATTTCATGATGAATTATTTTTCTAAGGTTCAAAATTTAAAAAATTTAAATGAACCCATTCGTTGTGTACCCATGGATTCATCACGTTTTGGAGAAAATTTTCTTCTGGGTACTGATGATCTTCGATGAGAAATGGATTTCTATGTCTTCTGCATTTCGCCAAGGCCTTCAGCATGAAGAATTTGGTCGGTGCTCGAATTGTGAAATTTTCCTAAGGGAAATTTTAAAATTTTCTAAGGCAAATTTAAATAAAATGTGTTTTCGAAAGGAAAATGCTTCGACAGTGAATTTAAAGTGAATTGCCTAGATGATTTTGATTGAATTCTTCACAGATGAATTTTCTAGAGCGTCAGAGGTGATTAAAATTTAAAATTTGCAAGACAGAACTTTGGTTGGTGAATGGAAATTGATTAAAAGATGAATTTAAATTAAATATTTTCAAAAGTGAATTAAAACATGCCAGTCAAAGTTGAAATTCTAGAAGAATAAGATTCTTGATGTCAAAAGACAAGTGTCAAAAATACCAGAGAGGGAAATTCGAATGAAGTAGTGGAGATTTAATACACTGGCTAAACTTAGCCTTCTTCTAGAATTCGATTTTCCTATAAGAGCTGAGGGTTATTCACTTCTTTTTCACAGTTGAAAGAAAATCGAATTTGCTCTAAGTCTGATGTTGAAGTGTTGCTGAGACTGAAGTGTTGCTGAGACTGAAGTGTTGCTAAAGTTCGAAATTTGTTGAAGTAAGTTTTTGAAGCTGCAGTGCAAGGAAGTTCGATTTTGCTCTAAAGGATTTGAAGTTGCCAGTGCAAGTGGGAAAATCGATTTGAGAAGAGGAGTTTGCTGAAGCTGAGTTTTAAAATTTGAAGTTGCTGAAGTTGAAAGTTGCTGAGACTTTCTAAGTGGTTGATAATTCGAAGTCTGTTGGAGAAGAAGTTGAGGTTTGCAAATGAGAAATAATAGTGCAACTTCTTGAAGTCGACTAGCAGCCCTGCAAAACATTTTATTTATTTTTCTAAGTTAAATTTGCTGATGGATGTTTATTGTTTTACAGATGGCTGAAGTTAGGACAACTAGAAAAGACAACAACGGTGCATCCAGGCAAGCTATTATCAAGAAGCTGAGCAAGTCTTTCTTGTTGGAGTCAAAGTTTACTTCGAAGTTGGGCAAGCTGGCGGATACAAATTTGGACTCTGTCAACTTGGAGACTTTCAAGAACAGAATGCTGGGGAATGGTAATCATCAACTTTCGAACACTTCACACAACATTGTTCGAAGTGGATTATATGTAGCTGCTGGTTTCCCACCAGCCATTCAGTGTTCGGAGTAGATGATGGAGTGCGCCAACTGCTATGAGAAGGATCACAGATTGATTGTTTCACCAGATGGTCAAGTGCTCGCCAACCTTACTCCTGCTGCTATTGGTGAAGCCTTTGGAATCCCAGCACACAGGAACATGATTTACAAGTCCAGAGAGCGAGCTAAGCGAATGTATGCTTCTGCATTCGAGAGATGTACAGAAACGATTAATACTCACTGGATGAGCAACCCCAAGCCCTCTTGCACGAAACTGCGAGGCAAATTATATCAGATGACTTGAAGCAGGAGTATTGTGATCTCATCATGATGCTGAGTCGAGTTGGAGGTCGCCAGCAATCGTTTATTTTCGAGCCATGGATGTTCTATTAAATCAACCTCGTGCTGGAAGGAAAGGATTACATTAACTGGGCTGCAATGATCAGTGACAATTTGCATGTGCAGCTCCTAAGCCTGAGAAGAACGAAGACCTTTTACATGGGCTCTTACATTGTTTACATGCTGGCCCGTATGACGAAATACAGAGGAATTTCATACAAGGAGCCTATTGGTTGTGGCTCTCACCAGTTCAAAATTCATGAGGCTTGTCCGCAGTTGCACTTGACAAGTACCACTCATTACAAGCATTACAATGACGCTTTTACCATGCACATCACGAGAACACTTTAGGAGCGGATGCATCACAGGATCGCGAGGGAAGCCCAGGAATTGATTGAGAGCTATGGGTGCTGGTTTATACAATTTCCGAAGTTTTCTTACATAAGGCTACAAGGATTTTCTTCATACCCATATAGGCTGCCTAAGTACCCAACCAACAGAATATTGATGTTAGAGATATCTAGGCAATTGGTTGCCTACGATAAGATTCAAAAGAAAAAGAAGGGAGGTGTAGACTTCCCAATTGTCATGGGCAATTCCGATGAAGTGTGTCCTTCATTATAGGCAGCTAGAGAAGCCGAGAGCGAGCTTCAGTTTTATCACTTTTCCTATCACACCAGCAGACAGCACTATGATCCGCATAATAATATCAAATGGGTTCTATCAGAAGAGTTTAAACATAAGGCAAACATTGAGGATTATTGGGCTGGTGCATCAGACGAAGCTGAAGCTAGGAAGAGAATGTTCTCTAGGTTGCCAATAGGCATGATTAGGGAGTGTGAAGTCATTCCAGTACCAGACCAGGTGGATGAGGACATGAACGTCGTCCATCCAGATTATGAAGAAGTGAGAAATACTCCACTTCCACTCTCGGATTGGTCAGAGCCTAAGATAGCAGATTTGGACGCACTTTGCATTCTAGTCCTGACATTTACTAGAGCATGGGTTGACAGACGTGTGAGCAAGTTGAAGAGTAGGTCAATTGCATTGACTTACAATTTGATGGGAGATCACAAGACACCCACCACCAACAGGAAGAAACAAATCACACGAGGTCCGGAATCTAGAAGGAAAGAGCTAGTTCAACAGGAGCCTATTCAGTCGGAGCCTCCGAGAGTTGCAGTTGAATCACCCACGCCATTGGAGACACGTTCTCCAAGCATATAGGAGGTTTCTTTATTTGCTGATCAAAGAAATGCATTGAATCAGGTGCGAGCGGTACAAGAAAATAATCAGCCACCACGGAGAGAGTCAGTTGGCCAAAGCATCAACGCACCTACTAGAGATGATCAGTAAGATGATGAGGGGACTACTACTAACCCTCAGTTTCAGCGTGAGTTGGAGACGGCTTTGGAAGATGATGATGATATAGTTTCAGGAGACACTCAGCCACTTGAGGCTAATGAGCCTCACCAGAATGATATGGAGGCTGAACAAGTTCGAGAAGTAGAGGCACAAGAACAGCAGCCATTTGATATACAATATACAGTACCTGATTGGCTCAGGGATAGGATGAGAAGGAGCCCTAGTGAAGAGATTGATCCAGCAGTTGAAATGGAAGAGTTTTTGAACAGGATCAGCGCGCCTCCACAAAAGAAGAGAGCAAGGAAGTTTTCAAAGATATCAACTAATGAGGATGGTTCCCGCACCCTTCACGTGGCAGTGCCACAAGTTGATTGTGACCGAGATGAAGCAATACCGGAAAACTATGTGGTCACAACTCTGGAGTTAGGATGTCCCACAGGTGCACAGATTGTAGAGGAGTGTGATTACACCTACCACGCCCTCAAGGATAGATTATTTAAAAAGGAAGGAAAGTACAAGAAGTTGAAAAGAGAGCATAAGGCTTTGATAGGATATGTGCAGCAGTTGTCTCGTCCTCGTGGGCAGGAGATTCGAGCGATAGAAATTCCAGCTGAGATACCTAGAGAGTCGATTAGTGGCTTGTTGGAGTTAGGGAAGATGGCACAGGAGGAAGACAAGTGGGTCACGGGAGTTCGTGCTGAGACAGAGAAGTTTATGGAGGACCTTGCCCTTGCTTTTCAGCAAGCTTCTAGTATTTTGGCACAGATGGAGGCGGTTGATCAGGCATGGGGTGATGCTTCTATTTATCAAAGCAAAGTAATTCAGCGTCTAGAGGCATTGAGGCATGTTCCTTTGCGGTTGCTGATTGGTGGAGGGGTCATTCAGGAGAATGACAGGTATGACTTTTCTAGATGGTATTCTTCAGCAATCACGGGACGTGGTTTCTTCGACACAGCACAGGCGGATTCAACTAGAGTCCGGAAGGCTATGGCCAATATCATTGATGGAGTCCACAATATCTTCGAGGCTATATTTGCTAGGCGGTTGAATCCCGATGAGGTGACTGCTGATAATTTGAGGGGTAGGCTGGTGCCTTTCTTTTCGAAGGTGAGGACCTTCGTACAAGTTGACTTTGAGAACACCTCCACTTTCTCCAGCTTGATCCAGAGCACGCAGGATTCCTTAGTTGCTTGGAGAAAATCTTGTGCAAGGCATGAACAGTCAGTCACGGTGTTAGAATTCTCGCTTGATTGCATTCCACCTATTTCAGTTCAGGAGGTTGAGGCTGTACTTGGCTGGTTCATTAAGTTTGCAGCCAGAGAGAAGGAGAATGGGAATGCACTACTGGACGACGATCTTCTAGAAGACTGATTATGGGCATTAATTGCCTTTACTATTTTGGAAGGGAGTGGGAATCTTTGATTCATTTAATGTACCACTCCCCATTCTGGCAGTTTTTAGGGTTAGGGCTGAGGTGGTTTAATCTTAGCCATTCTTTTGATTATAATATGAGCTGTCCATTGGACTGGGCCATCTATAAAAGGGGGAGTCCCCCTCATTTGTATCTCATTAGAATTAGAGACTAGAATCAGATTGGAGATCAAACTAGAGAGTATGTAATGTCCCCTTCTCGAGCATGATCTTCTCAGATGACCGTTGGCCTATTCTGGAGACCCGTAGGCTACTCGGACGGTTTGATTAGGGTTTCTTGTGTGGAGGTTGCGATTGCTCGTGAATTGGTGATTGAACTGCGGAATCCTTCTGGGTTTTCTGTGGGCTTCGCAGTGATATGTTTCTCTTGGCATTCTGAGCACTTTCTGGAATTTACTATTTTTAGTAAATTCTATTTCTGGCAGTGGTCCTTCTGGTCTCAGCATAGTTGACTTTCCTCTTCAGTTGACTCAATTGGTTTATTCAGATTCTGGTCTCAGGATGCAGTTTCGAAGAGATAAGTTCATTTCACTTAAATAACATTATATTTTAATGTTATATTTTCCCTTGGCCTAGTCTCTTAACTTAATATTGTTTTAAAAAGTGACCTTTTAAGGGTGGCGCCATCACTGAGATTATTTTATAATTATTAAGGTTGAATTAAGCCTTAAGTTGGACGCTATTATTAAAGTGATGGATTTAATTAAAAGAAGTCAAAATTGAAGCTTTGAAGAAAGGGATGCCATCTTTTGGGGATTAGGGTTTGACTCTGAAAGGAAAATTAGGGTTTCGAGAAGGTCAACAGCAAATTATAAAAGGAAGCCTTTGGTTCTCATTTCAGTATCTTTTGTCTACGGGAATGTTATGCTGCCGGATTGGCTTTGGGATTGCTTCGAGGAATGTATGCCTCCTAGCTTGGCATTGCTTCTCGCTTGAAAGATAGCGATAAGTGGTGAAATAGTGTAGTTTGTGAGTTTGCATTGGGATTTGTGCATTGTAATCAACTTGTGGCTTTTTAGTTCAGTTTTTGCATATTAGAGGTTTTCTGGAATTGCATTTTCCTTACAGCAGATTGTAGTTTTCATTCGTAAATCAAAAATATCAAAAAATATTGTTCTGGGTATTGCATATTCCATCTTGTCTAGGCAGGGCGACCCTTTGTGCCAAGTTGTAGAATTTTTAAAGAAGAATCTGATTTTTAAATGCAAATTGCCCCTCTTGCTGGGCCGTACCATCTTGATCTGCCTTGAAATTCGTGCTTTAAATATATAGGTACTTTTGGTCAGTTTTCAGTGTTCCAGTTTGGTCACCATCTTCTTGGGATCATTTTGCATTTCATCTCATGAAATTTGATTGAGTTTGGAGCAAGTTGTGAGTGAATTTGTGAGTTTCAGGGCTGCTGTTCATGCATGCGGAAATCCGGACTGTCATAAGTCAGATTATCAGGTTGGCCTTAATAGTACAGTTTCTGATCAAAGCTTTATTATTCATTGAAGAGAATTCAATATATATTGTTGCAGCTTTATTTACAATTCGATTCACATTGATAGCAAGGCATTATCTTTTATATTGTAAGCTGACAGTAGTACTGACAGCAGCTGTTATTCTTGCTTATCATGATTTGTAATGCTCAACTCTACATTCAGTAATTGCAATTGTATTTCCTTTACCTCCGCCCTATGGTAGCTCCTTTCCCACTCCGAGTCAGAAAGCACATTCTAGGTGTCGAGTTACTTTCAGCATTCTAGTTTATTTCCCTTAATCGCATTGTAATTCTTAGCATCTCCGTCGTATGGTAGCTCCCATTCCATCTCGGTTTGGAAAGCACATTCTTGACGTCAAGTCATTTCAGTTTATTAGACGATAGGGATCCTCTGACCACATGCCCGTCGTTCACCGACGCATTCTTGGTTAGAATTTTTGTATAAGCTTTTCAATTCAGATCCTCTGACCAATGCTCACACCTTGCCCACATCGGGATCCTGGTGTACATTCTGGTTAGAGTTGTTTCAGCAACGTTTTGGTTTAGAGCTAACCTTAACGGGTGCATATTGTTTGTAACTTGCAATTGAAAAAGTTGAAAAAAATTGGCTCGGAATATTTCAGAGTAGAGCAGAGTAGACATTTTGCTTGATAGTTTAGCATAGTTTGGAGGAGAAGGAAAGTTTTCCTTTGAAAAATTTTGTAAGAAATTGTTGTGTAACACTTTCATAATAGATCTTTTCATTGATGGTGAAATTCGTCTTCATTGTGTTTAGCTAGCAAGGTTTCTTCGTCCCTTCAATTCCAAGTAGCGTAAGATAGCATAAAGTAGTTTAAGAAGTAGCATTTTCATTTCATGCAAGTAGATAGTAGCTGTGGATGTGTGGCATTGATCAAGGCAACTTCGTTTCATTCCATACCACTAGCGGCTTGCTGACGGCAAGTTTGCCTTGCGTGGTCTACTGGAGAATTTTATAAGCTTAACTTCAGTTGCAATTCACATCTTGGTATGCGTCGTTTTGATGGTATCTTGATGCTGGGTTGTAACTTGAAAATTTCCCTATCCCTTTGAAGATTGCACCTACTTTGTGTAAGCGCCTCAGAATGTCCCCGCATGATCATAGTTGAGGTGTTAGCCCTTTATTGGACCCTTGTGGCCAGTTTGGATAGAGGGTCAGTGGTGCATTTTGGAGAGTTTGTTTGTTCGTGTGTTCAGTGGACAGTGTTTAGATCACAGTGAGCGTTGGCATTCCAGGAGTTCATCGCTTCTGACGGCACGAGATTATCCTGAGTTTTGAGCATATTACGGAAATTTAAGTGATTAAGTTAATTTATTAACTTAAAACGCCCTTTTAATAAAGTCACATTGACTTTATTTATATTTTTATATCACTTAAATGTCAAAAGGGGGATTATAATATTTTAATGACTTTAAATATTATAAAAGTGCGCCCAAACTATTGAAAAGGAATATATTAAAATATTATAATATTTTAAAAACCTAAAAAGGGCGTATCTTTATGGAAATGCGTGCTTTTGCATAAAGAGGCATTTTGGCAATTGAAACTCATATCATTTGACCATTTCTCTTTGCCTTGTGCATCTTTTCTCTGAGCATTCTCCTGAGAGCAGGGTTTGATCATTGTGTCCATTGGAGAACGGAAAACTCTTCAGTGTTGAGTACGTTTGAGGCTGTGAGAGATCAGCTGAATCCGTACAGTTGAGGGCTTCACACAGAAGTTCTACAGTTGCAGACAGAGCTTTATTTATGCAGTATTTGTGCTTGATAATAATTGAGGGTTTCTTGGTGGCGTACTTCTTGCTTCAGGGATTCTTCTTTCAGAGATTCATTTCCTTCTTTTCATGGCCGTACGGACTGCCTTGGTTTGTGTGCCTTGAGAAAGGCGTGTGAAGTGAAAGGGAGAAACGCCTTCTTTTTGAGCTGGTTTTGGCTTCTATCCTTGGCGCCTAGTCTATTCAGTGCATTGTGACCTGTTTCTCAGCAGGAGAAACCCCTTCTGGAGCCTTGGCGTGCCTTCATGCTGATTTTCACCATTTCCGGCTGTAGATCTGGCTATTGCTTTATATAAAATAACTGGAGTTTTTCGGGTATGTCTGTTATGCATATTCTAATTGTCTCAGTATAATAACAGCTTCTGTATTTCCAATTTGTGAATTTTTGCTTTAAATTTCATTTTATGAGCAAAAATATGCTGCGCCCCTTCTCTTCTGTCTACTAAGATTTCTCTAAAAAACTCTAAAAACACTATTAAAGACTTAAGAAAAGAGGGTTTTGAACTGAGAGGCCAGGCTCATCACTAATCGCCAAGCAACGTGAGGCAGCACGAGTTTGCTGAAGCTGTTAAGACGATCCACATCCCCTTAGAGTAGAATATAGAATCTTCTTACCCTTACACTCTATTTACTGTTCATCTTTGGTTAGTTTTAGGAGAACATACTTATTGCTAAATCATTCGCATTACACAAATCCCTTCCATTTCCCCATTTATTGTTAACTGCAAGTATTCTGAACATTGTGCAAGTCCCCTCGTGAAAACATCAATTCACATCAAACCAACTGAGGGTATTCCAAGTATTTCGGAACCTTGAAGTTGAACGTGCGAACTTTCTTGCAATCTCGGGCCAAGACGTACACTTTTGACTTCAAGAGAGAATGGAGTAGCCTTCGGACAACTTTGTTCTCATTGATTGGTGCTGGGTCATAAAAAATCATCAACAGTGGAGCAGCAACCAACAATCGTGCGGACGCTTCATAACAACCTGCTAATAATTAATCGGGACTTATTCTAATACACATACATTTATTACATTAATTATTCTTGCTGGTACAACTATAGTTTTATTGAATTATAACACCTATCCGAATTATGACCAACTATGCTAATGCGGTTGTGACCTTTTTTCACACATCGCCCATTCGATGGGGACCCCTTAATTTGCTCCATTCTCGTCATTTTGGCTTTGGTTTTGTAAGGCCTCTTTTCTCCGTCAAGCTTTTCTATGGTTCGCCTCGGGACGCCCCCGCTCTAAAGCTTTCCAACATGACTTGGGTCAAGTCTGAAATTAGGGTTTGAGTCTTTCCAGCCAATTTGAAGTCAAACGAGGTGAATAACTTGAAACTTGAGCTTAACGTTCTTGTCAGTATGCTTCCAGCAGGCTCTCAGCAAAAATTTATCAGATTCTGAGGTACTTACTATTTTTAGTAAGTGTGAGATTACAGGCGATTCGTCAACATTTTCGAGATTCCGACAGTCACACCACACTCAGAGTATATCAGACTGCTTGCATGCCAAATTTGAGCGAAAACGACAACTTACTATTTTAGCACTCGCTTCCGGGCTAAATTGTGGTGCAATGCAGAGCTTTTTTCTTGCATGTCTCCAGATATTCTTCGGTTTTTCAAGACCTTCGCAACGATGTAACATGCAAAGTGAGATGACAACTTTCAGAATTCAGCCTTCCGAGGCTATTTTTAGGGTTTGCATGTCGGGGTTTCTTTTGCATGTCGGATGATTCCTGATGGGTTTTTCGAGAGCTTCGCGATGGTATGACATGCAAACAAGGATTCTCACTCAATAAGGAACTTGCTATTTTTAGCAGGTGTGTCCCGCTAGCCGCCACCCAGCAGTTCAGAATCACGAGCTGATCGCAGTGTCGCAGAAACGAAGGCAAACAAAGCTCATTTGGTGTGCATACAAAGCGAATTAGGGTTTCCAGCTTCGGAGCCTAAAAATAGGCATCAAAAGTCAAAATTTGCGAAAACCGGTGTAAACCACCGACGGGCCGCTTCTTCAAAGTTATCTCAGCCGGGTGAAATTAAGTCGATTCGAAAGCACTTACTATTTATAGTAAGTCAATTTGAACCGGCTAAAAATAGTAAATTGAGCGCATGCGTCAGTGTCGGCCAGCAGGTCACGTGGTGAGGAGCGCCTCATCCAAATTTCAACTCGATCGGAGCATGGGAGCTATCAAAAACATGAGGTTACTATTTATAGTAAACCACCTTCAGAAACATGCTAAAAATAGCAGGTCAGCTAAAAATGGCAGTGTCGACAGGACAACAGAGCTATGAGGATGCTACGTTCAAAATTTCAAGTTGATCCAATCTTCAAAAGTGCAAAAATGAGAAGGTTTACTATAAATAGCAGGGTATGAGAAGCTGGCAAGGACGAGAAAAATGGCTAAGTCTGGAACTTCATCCTTCACTTCCTTGAAAATGCGCCCATCTCAGCTGGAGGTCATGAAATTTCTTTAAGTGTTGGGATCGTCCTTCTCAGAGGGCAAAATGCGCCCAAGTTGCAAAAAGTCAAGGAAAGTCAAGAACTTCATCCATCTGCCTAGGCAAAATGCGCCTACCTTGAGAGTTTGCATGCTAAAAAAATTCTAAGTTAAAACTTCATCCTGCTCCCTAGCCTAAATGCGCCCACTCTAAGAGGTTGATGAGAAAAAAATTTCTAAGGCATGGAGATATCCTCCACCACCCTCCATTTGCGCCCATCCTTCTCATGTAGCAAATGCGCCCAACAAGAAGTCTAAGGCATTAGAATCTCATCCACCTCACCATGCTATTTGCGCCCATGTTTAGGAGTAAACAAGGTCAAAGGGGCGTTTCAAACTTTATCCTCCTTCATGCATGAAATGCGCCCAAATAAGGGCAAGTAAAGACAAAAACAAAAGGGGGAATATTCCAAGGGAGGTGGCGTTGCAGATTTTCATCCTCCTAGGCATGTAAAATGCGCCCAAACAAGCTCAAGTGAGGACAAAAGGTGGAATACAAAGAGTCATCCTCCACCTACATAGAAATGCGCCCAAGTTTATGTGGTAAAAGGTAAGTGAATGGAGTGAAAGAAGGTAAATAAAGTGAAAAAAATACTTCATGGCGTGGTGAATACAAAGTTAATGCTAGGCGTTGGGAACTTAATAGAAGATATTGCTAGGCATGGCGTGGAAATTTAAGTGTCTTTCAAGGGAGGATAATATGCTAGACGTGGTTTCAAATTTCTCTAAGTGGTATGCGCTCAAGGTGAAATGTGCTAGAAAATATTGTGAGGTGAAAGAAATTGCTAGGCGTTGAAAGTGAAGTCTTCTAGCAAGTGTAAAATGCGCCTAAGATGTTAAGTGAAGAGAAAGAAAATATTGCTAAGGCATTGGAGCTCCAAAAATATTTTTCAAGTGTGAAGTGAAATACGAAGTGGTGGCTAGAAAATAAAATGTGTCGGGCACCTCTATGAGAAAAAATTTTCTAAGTGAAGTTGATATTTTCACAGGCAAAATTGGTCGAGTTGGATATAAAATTTTCTAAGGCAAAATTTTCGAAGTGATTCAAAAATTTCTAAGGCACAAAATATTTTCTCCCTTAGAAACATGCTTAAGTCTGGAGAGGTGATGGAATTTTTCTTGAAGCACATATGAGCCGCCAAAGATGAAGTCAGTGAACGTCAACTCCACAAGATTGATAAAAAATTTCCAAGTCAAAGCAAAATTCTCAGAGGGGATCGAAGAACGAGAACAAAATTGTTGAAAGAATATTTTCTAAGGTT
>VDFB02387554.1:0-20618 GCA_007258455.2 Sequoia sempervirens | reverse complement strand
CATTCAAGAAACCTTGGGTTTTGAGCCTTTTTCTATTCTATCAAATTTTTGAGTTTGAGGCTTTGTGTACCTCTTTTCTATCAAAATTTATCTGTACAAAATGGCCTCTTTGTCTCATTATGTTGGAGGGCAGTCAGATCTGCAACTACAACACCCGGAAGCAACATATGATGACAATCTTTGAATATCGATGCCTTGACCAAATTATTCTAGGCAACAAGACACGACCTACAACGGCATATAAAGATCAAGAAAAGTTTGATGAGCAAAATCGGGAAGCCATGATGCTTATTAAACTGCCTGTCACTGATGACTAGCTACCTCAAATACCGTCTAGCAAATCTGCTAAAGAAATTTGGGATCTTCTAAAAGACCTTCATGAAACATCCGACAAGAGCCATGCGTTCTTTATGAAAAACATGTTCTCCATCATGATGGATGAGAAGACAACTCTGCAGACGCACTTGATAAAAATCAAGGACATTCGTCATAAGCTAGAGGCTATTGGTCGAAAAATGGAGGAAGATATGGTAATCACTCTGAAGAGTCTGCCAAAATCTTTTCAGCACTTTATTGAGGCACTCAACATTACCTCAACTAATGTTGACTTGAATTTTTCAGATCTTTGCACCATACTTCTGCAGCAGGATGGTTGGGAAAAGCAGTTCGGTAGAAGTGCTAGTTCATCCTCCACAGAGCAGGCATTTCCTACCAAGACATTTTAGAAGAATAAGGGCAAGAATCATCCCTCTCAGTAGACCAATCAAGCGCAATCTCAAGATTCTTCCAAGAAGAAGAATGTTCAATGTAACTATTGCCACAAATATGGTCACATGAAAAAAGATTGTCAAAAACGCTTGGCTTCTGAACAGAACAAGCAAGGAGAGTCTAAACCCAAAGCCCATGTTGCAGAGCACAATGAGTAGGAGTCTACGTTCTATGCCTTTATTGCCAAGAGTCCAGTAGATCCTGTTAAATCCTCTGCCTGGTATATTGATTCAGGTGCATCTCGACACTTCACTCATCATCGGATTGGTTCATTGAGTACACGCCATTCAAGGATTTTGTTATCTTTGGAGGAGGCGAGGAGTATACTGTTGTCAAAAAGGGCAACGTGCAAATTCATTCTGGAGGGAGAAATTTCATATTTCTCAATGTATACTTTGTACCTAGCATGCAGCTGAATTTACTTTCAATTAGTCAAATAATGACTCACGCTCCTCAGGTAGATATTGTTTTCAACATGCATACATGCAACATTGTTGATAAAGAGACTCACACTATAGTTGTTTAGGGACTTGAGGATCATGGTCTATATAGACTTGTTGATTCTGGTGATTCTCAAGAGCATGCTATGGCAGCCAAGAGTACTTCCATCAGCAACTTCAATATGCAATATCTCTCTCATCTATCTCAAGATGCTCTGGTTGGTGGTCTACCTGCGATTAAGTCTCAGAATCATGGAGTATGCGAAGCTTGTCAGGATGGAAAGCAGCATCAGACTCCATTCTCAGATGGTGACTCATGGAGAGCTTCCAAGGTATTACAGTTGGTTCACGCTGATTTATGTGGACCAATGAACACTCCTTCAATTACTAGTTGCAAGTATTTTCTGTTATTTGTTAATGATTTTAGTAGAAAAATGTGGATGTATTTTCTTAAAAACAAATCAAAAGTGTTTGGTATATTTCAGCAATTTAAGGCCTTATTTGAAAAAGAGTTGGGCTCTCAAATTGTCATTCTTAGGTCTGATAATGAGGGGGAGTTTTGTTCTTTTGACTTCTCCATGGCATTAAGCGCCAAATTACCACACCCTTCACCCCTCGGCAGAATGGTGTCGTTGAGCGTAGGAATCGCACCATTATTGAAATGGCTCATTCTGTGCTAGAGCATAGAAATGTTCCTAAGAAATTCTGGGCTGAAGCAGTTTATACTGTCGTTTATCTTCTGAACTGATCTCCTACTCATGCTGTTAAGAAGATGACTCCTGAAGAAGCCTAGTTTGGACGCAAGCCTAAGGTCAGCCACTTGAAATTTTTTGGCTCTACTACTCATGTGTGGATTCTAGATGCCAAGCGCACTAAGTTGGATTCCAAAAGCCAGAAACTCCCATACAACCTCTACTACCTTACAACTTCAATTCTCTAAATCACTCGACCAAGATCGGTTGGCTAATTGAATCTTCCTCCAAGAAAATGGAAAAAAACACTCTAGAGTGTGTAATTTACAAAATTCATGAACAGTGAACTGAATATTCAAGCCCAAAACTTAAAAGAAAATGACAAGACATCATTTCCAGACAATGTTATTCTTCTTTTTACACATAGGGACAAAACAACACTATATACACTGGGGAAAAACTGCTATGGGACATCTACAACAACCATGGTAATGGCATAACTTCCATGACAAATACATAACCGCTACCTACTGCAACTAGTTGTTTAGTCGCTATCTAGACTGCCCTATGTTTTCTGCTCTATTTTCAAAAACCTCCTTTAGTTGTCTATGATTTCAAGGCTTACAAATCACCTTAGAACCATCTGCAGCCTCTGTAGACCCCAATTCTGAACTTGCATACTCTATTCTGAGTGAAATTCATTATCGAGTGTTTTCAAGCCACATGCTTGGTCTGTTTGACTAGTCCATGAGAATAGTGCCTTTGTAAGCTGAACTTACTAACTTTTTACAATCTAATTCAAATAAACTAACATATTTTTTACAAAAGAAAAAGAGAGTGATTAGCTACTTCGAATTCTAGTTCAAAAAAGAGTTCAAAGAGCCTTACTCATGCAGATATCATGAGTAAGCAATCTGAGGATAAAATGATAGGAAAGGAGCAGTCATAGAGTAAGGGAACGGCAGCAAGGGTGGGGTTTAACAATCTCAAAATTACCCAAAAGCCATTACTGGAGCTAGGTGAAGATGAAGAGATTGAAATGGAGCATTACTCAGAGATGGGGTTGATTGGGCAGTTAAGCTCTTTACCACCATCTCTTCCTAGGTTGAATAAAGAGCAAACATAGAGCCCCTTTCTTGCTCCTCAAGTGGTAATTTATCCCTGTGCATCTGGCTTTTTTTTGTTATAGTATGTGATTAATTGAATGATAAGAATACAATCTTAGAAAAAGGTCCTTGGTTTTGTGGAGAGGCATCTATGTTTCTGAAGTCTTGTTTCCCAACTTCAATCTGTTCACAGAAAATTTCAAGGTTGCACAAATTTGGATAAGGCTTCTGAATTCTCACTTCACATTTCTGGTTGCACTCTACTTTCAGAAAATAGGTGATACTCTGGGAAATTCATAGCAATGTCTGCTAATACCATAGGCATACGCTTACAGCTTCAGCAAGGATTTTTGTGGAAATGGATTTGAGTAAAGGTTTACTAGAAGAAATAAAGCTGAAAGTAGGGAATGTGATATGGAATCAACTGTTAGATAATGAAAATTTCTCCTTTTGTTGTTCGGATTGTTTCCAAGTAGGTCATAAGCCAGACAATGGAACTAAAACTAAAAAGACTTCAGGGCAATCTTCCTGGCAGAAGGATGCAAGCCCTCAACATCAAATAGTGTGTTGTTCTCTATTTGCAGATCTAAAGTACTTGGAAGACAAAGCCGATACTGAACAGATAGCTACCTTATCCAAGGATGGTAAGGCTAAGGAATTGCAATCAGTGTAAGAAGATATGGTAAATGTATTACAGAAAAGGAAAGATGATGAGGTATTGTGGCAGAATGTGGTGCTTCCTGAGGTCTCAGGGAAAAGCTCTCAAAAAGAGAGGAATTGGATAGAGAGGCAATACTTAAACTTTTAGAATTAGCATATGCTACTTCAGAGGAACATTCGAAGATGCAAGGTATGCTTGAGCAGAATTCTTTTCAAGAGGAAACACCATTGAAGGGCAAGAAGTTATATCTCCTTCAGTACCTAGTGCTTATGAATGGACTAAGATCAAAAGTAGGGAATGTGTGATGAGCCCTGCTGGCTCTCAACTCAAACCCCAGTAAATTCTTAAGTCTTGTTGTGTTATTTTAGTTTTTTTAGAGAAAAGTTCGTAGACAGAGGAGAAGGGGCGCAGCGTATAAAAGCTTATAAACTGAAATACAAAGCAATTTCCTACATAATGGAAATGCAGAAGATGTTATTTTATTGAAACAATGAGATCATGAATGATAGACATACCAGAATGTTTCCAGTTTTTTTATTTAAAACAGTAAGCTAGCTCGCCAGCCAAGAATGTTGGAAACTGACAATAAAGGACACCTGGCCTCCAGATTTAGGTTCTCCTGCCTCGAAACTGGACACAAGTCTCTAAAAATACTAGACGCCAAGGATGGAAGTCAAAGCAATTCCAAAGGAAGCTGCCTAACCAACCCTACACGCCTCTAGAATGCACACAAATCCTGCAATGCAAGTCAGACGGGCTAAGAAAAGAACGAAGTATTATCCCTACTCGATGCCAATCGAACTAAGAAGGTTTCAAGGAAGAAAACCCTTTCTTATTGCAATCAACAGTAAATCTCAATATATTACTCTGTTTGAATCATGTAGAACCTCTAAATGAAGCTCTCGACTGCACTGATTCGATTGATCTTTCACAATCTCAAGAGTGCTCAACACTGAAGAGGTATCGTTCTTCAATGGCAGATTGTTCAAACCCTGGTCACAGGAGAATGCACAGGAAAAAGCACAAGGCAAAGTCGAAATTATCAAAAGGTGAGTTTCTTATTGCCAAAAATTGCCTTATATGCAAAAGGCACGAATTCCAAGAAAGATACGCCATTTCTCATATTTTAATCTTTTAAATTATATTTAAGTCATTTCAATAGTATTTGACTTAAATACTTGGGCGCACTTTATCAATTTAAGTGATTAAAATATTAAATCACTTTTAGAGAATATTTAAGTGATTTAAAAATATAAAGTCAATTTGACTTTATAATTAAATATTAAATCAATTAATACTTAAATCACTTAAAAACCCATAACTCACTCAAAACACCATATAATCCCCGCGGCCGCCGTAAGCCGCCGACTCGTGACTGGCCAACCGGGCCGTGGAACTAACTGGGCTCAAAACCGTGAACGATCATCAAACTCCTAAAGTACCATCAATCTCTAATCCAATCCACTTAATCTCCAAGAAAGATACGCCACTTCTCATATTTTAATCTTTTAAATTATATTTAAGTCATTTCAATAGTATTTGACTTAAATACTTGGGCGCACTTTATCAATTTAAGTGATTAAAATATTAAATCACTTTTAGAGAATATTTAAGTGATTTTAAAATATAAAGTCAATTTGACTTTATAATTAAATATTAAATCAATTAATATTTAATATCACTTAAAAACCCATAACTCACTCAAAACACCATATAATCCTGTGCCGTCAGAAGCTGTCGACTCCTGCACTGCCAACGCCTGCTGTGAACCAATCACTGGGCTCTGAAAACCAGAACGATCAAACTCTCCAGAAAGTACCACTGACCCTCTAACCACCCGGCTAGCCCACAAGGGTCCAATAAAGGGCTAACATTAATCGCTCCCCAGAACTCCACTAGAGCTGGACATCATACCGCTTCGGCCCCTACTTGTCCACAAGCTAAACTCAAAGCCTGGAGCGTTGAAGAATACTGTCACTCTCCCAAGTAGCATCCTCTGCCGGTAGATCTTTCCACTTTACCAAGTATTCCCTGATAACCCGCCTCCGAAGATGACACTCTCTGGAATCCAGAATGGCCTCAGGTATCAAAATCAATTTCCCCTCATCATCCAGGGGTGGTAAATCAATAGAAGGTGTTACCTGTTGTCCCAACGCCTTTTTGAGGCGCGACACATGGAACACATTGTGAACCTTACTGTCCACTGGAAGATCTAATTCATAAGCCACTTCACCGATACGTCTGACAACTCTAAAGGGTCCATAGTATCGCGGCTTAAGTTTATCGGCGCCCTTCTTACGAAGGGTGGACTGCCTATAAGGCTGAAGCATCAAATACACCAAATCATCGATCTCGAAGATCATCTACTGGCTTCGACGTTATATTGTTTCATTGATTTTGGGCTTTCAGATATTCTCCGAAAACTCTCATAATATCCCCGGGTTTTCCGTAATAAATCAAAAGATCGAACTCTCTAATCGCCACGAATAAGTCTAGAGGTTCTGAGCATCATATCCATATAATTTCTGTAAGGTGTCATCCGGACGCTCATGCATGCGGTATTGTAGCAATACTCACAAAGGTATAACCACTCCTCACCCATGCCTTCTATCGCCTCAATCAGAATTCCACAAGTACCCTTTCCACCCATTTCGTTGACTATTCCCCAATCAGCTTCCATCCGCTTGGGGTGGTAGCTAGCAATTTCTGAGTGAGCCTCTATCCCTTCAAGAAAGTTTGAATAACTCCCGTATTACCATAAACCTGCCGGCCCCTCGCCAATCGAATTTCATAATTCGGTGGCAAACCGCACTAATACTTCGTATTGAACAAATCTACCACCTGGGTAGCCGTGTGTGTAGTAGTGATTGAGAAGAAATGTGCATACTTCGTCAATCGATCTACCACCACGAAAATGTTGTCCTTCCCTTGAGCTTTCGGCAAGCCCGTAATGAAGTCCATGGACAACATCTCTAATTTCCTAAGAATAGTTTTCTGGTTAAACCCCGCAGGTATGAATGCTCTACTTGTTCCACACAAACAAGACACTCCCTACATACCGAGAAATGTTATCTTGGCACCTTCCGCGAGAATCTTCTCCGGTGACTACCACAGAGGTCTTAAAGTAACCGGAATGTCCTCGCTATGGGTGAATCACGGTAGCCTATCTCTCAACACTCGGCCCTCATTCAAGAACCTGATTCGTAGGTCCTCCTTTGTAAAATCGATAAGATCATCTTAAAGGCGAATACCTATCATTCCGTGATCGTTTCCATCTACTACGCTAGAAGCCCATGTCCTAGCATACTCTACTACTATCAAATGTCTCCAAATTCCTCCGAACCAAATGTTAATAGAGTTCTACGGGTGATAAAGCATTAGCAACCACATTCTGAGTGCCCTTGACATAAGAGATGTCAAAATCGTAAGACTGAAGCTTGCTGACCCATTTTTGTTGTCTCTCATTAAGATCCCGCTGCCCAAGAAAATGCTTCAGACTATTATGATCGGTTTTCACCGTGAACTTACTACCAATCAAGTACTGCCTGAATTTGGCCATGGCATGCATACGGCCAACATTTCTTATCATAGATATCAGAGTCTGCCCATGACCTCTAGCTTCTGTTCTCGAAAAGCCATAGGGTGTCAATCCCGCGATGATAATCGCACTTAAATACTCTCACCATCGCATCGCAGAATGTAACTCAAAGGGTTTGGTGAAGTCCGGTAGAGCCAAAATCGATATGTGGTCATCGAGAAGTTTGAACTTCAAAGCGCCTTCCGTATAGTGGTGTCCACACAAAAGCACTTTTATCAAATCGCTTAGTATGCGAAAGATGCTGCAGAATCCAATTAACGAACTAACGATAGAAGGCACACAATCCTACAAAACCCCCGAAGTTGTGTCAATGTCTCTGTGAGCTAATCATGGGATGGCTCAACTCGATCCTTTACGTCACTCCTCGTGACTGCTGATGATATGTCCTGCATATAAAAGCTCGGCTTTGCCTAGCAATAATTTTTGACTCTTCATGCATAAGCGACTCTCAATAAGTATACTCAGCATCTCATCCAAGTGAAACATGTGTTCCTCCCATGATTTGCTATAAACCAGGATGTCGTCGAAGAACACCAATACAAATTTCCTCAAGTGAGGATGGAAAACCCTATTCATTGTAGATTGAAACATGGCTGGAGCATTGGTTAAACCGAATGGCATAACCAAGAAATCATAGTGTCCACAGTGACATCTGAATGCAGTTTTCTCTATGTCCCCCTCTCGGACTCTGATCTGATGATACCCTGTCCTCAAATCAATCTTTGAGAAGTAGCAAGCTCCATGAAGCTCGTCTATCAACTCATCTATCCGTGGAATAGGATACCTGTTCTTTATTGTCTTCTTGTTGAGCATTCTGTAGTCAATACACATTCTGAGTGTACCATCCTTTTTCTTCACCAAAACAACCGATGAAGCAAAGGGTGACTTACTCGGCCTAATGTGCCCCATAGCTAAAAGCTCCTTAATAGTTTTCTCAATCTCATCTTTCAAACGCTTGGGGTGCCGGTAAGGAGTAATCATGATCGGCTTCGTGCCCTCATCCAGCTCTATAATATGCTCAATACCTCTATCAGGAGGTCTGCCTGGTGGAATTGCACTGAACACCTTCGCATGTTTGATTCGAAGTTCCTGCACATCTGGATGGTAAGACGAAACTTGCTGCTCCAACTGTGAAGGCATTAGCTTGCACTCAGCAGCCCACTCTACCATATCATTACGAATCAAACGTTCCATTCTCCGGAGTGAAATTTCTCTAAGGTTGCTGTCCTTGATGGCTTTTAGAATATGATTTGTGCCATCTATGCTGAATTTCATCTCCATGTCACGCAAATTAAGCGTGAACTCTCCTATCGCATGAAGCCACTTCATGCCAAGAACTATATCCGTTCCTCCCATGTTCACAACATAAAAATCTGCCTTAAACTCAAAATTGTTGAGTTTCAATGGCAAGTCAGGTATCATCCTCTCGCAGTTGAGAGTGTATCCATCTACAACCTTCACACGTATGCCTTCAAACTACTGAGTTTGAATTCCCCGTTTCTCCACTAACCGTGAATCGATGAAGTTGTGGGTTGCACCTGTATCTAGAAGAGATATGACCCTTTGACCAGCTAGGATCCCACGGAGTCTGAAAGATCCCTCTCTCTGCATGCTGGACATATGAGCCTCCTGTAATTCTGTTTCTACTACAATTTCTGCCTCATTTTCTGACTCTTCTCCATCTGTATCATAGATTGGAGCTTGCTGATCAGAAAAATCAGTCAACGCTTCTCCCTCATAAAACCACTCCATGTGCCTGTTTTGCCCTTTAGGTTTGAGGGGGCAGTCATGATTAAAGTCATACGGACCCTTGCAGTAAAAACAAAGTTTCCTTCTTCGTAAATCGTTCATTGTTTCTCGATCTAAAGGGGCTGCAAATTTCTTTTTTGGATCTGCATTATCAGCCTTCTTCGGATCTGATTTGTTCTCTGTGTAGGAGGTAGTTGGTTTCGAGCCAAATGGCTTACGAGGTGTAGTTAGCTCCATGCTGCGAGCTTTCCTCATGGCCTCCTGTAAAGTAGGTGGATCAAATGCTTTTATCCAACCTTTCATGGGCTCGAAAAGACCCTCAATGAACAATATGATCAACCTTCTCTCTGAGATTCCTGTCACCATCACGGATAGTCTTTGGAACTCTCCAATGTACGATTCCAAGCTACCCAACTGTTTCAGTTGTGCCAGATCTCTGAAGAATAGTTCAGGATCACGTCTATCAAATCTCTCTACCAGTCTATCAGTAAACTCCTGGTACGAGGTAATCCTGTCATGGTGAAGAGTAGCCATGCCATGAATCCACCAGTCATGTGCCACGCCATCAAGGTGAAGTGCTGCAAATCGAATGGCATCCTCCTCAGGCATGGGACGTAGTGTCAAGAATGTGTCAAGCTTACTGACCCAGGCACGTGCTGTAACTCTACCACTGCCATCAAAGTTCGCCAAAGTAAGCTTATTGGTAGCCTGTCTAAGATCATTCTGCTTGTGTCTAGGCCTCCTGTCATTCCTGCTTCTGGTGTGTTCTCTCTTCTGGCTCATGAATCTATCGAAGTTAAGGTGCTCCTTAACTCTCGGTGGCAATGCATCCGATTCATCATGCATAACCATGATGTTATCTGCAAAATTTATCTCACCACCCTATTCAACTTCATCCTCTTCCTCAGCCTCATTTCTGGTAAAAGTAGGACATGTAGCTCTCTCAAAGGTGCGTGCTGGAGCTATGACTCTCTGAGGCTCTCTGTGAATACTGCCTTCATGATCTCGATCCAGATTCTGAGCTCTATTAATTGTCAAATTTTGGACATTTGTGCTGAGTTGTTGGAGAATAGTCACCACCTGTTCTTGGCCTGCAACCATGCCTCTGAGCACATCTCTAGCTTCTCTGTCCTCTTCATCAAGATAATTCCTACAAGAACCTTCAACATCCCTATCAGCCATGTTATCAAAGCCTAATTCTTCTTCCTGTTCGTCAAACGGAAATGCTGAAAAAGGTTCAAAAGTACTTCTCTGCAAACCTGAACCCCTGCGTGAGTAATACCTTTCAAACCTATTCTGATGAGGCCGCATATAGACTGCTAACCCTGCAGGCTGGCAGGATCAGAGCTCTGATACCACTATGATGAGCCCTGCTGGCTCTCAACTCAAACCCCAGTATTTCTTAAGTCTTTTTAGTGTTATTTTAGTTTTTTAGAGAAAAGTTCATAGACAGAAGAGAAGGGGTGCAGCATATAAAAGCTTATAAACTGAAATACAAAGCAATTTCCTACAGAATGGAAATGCAGAAGATGTTATTTTATTGAAACAATGAGATCATGAATGATAGACATACCAGAATGTTTCCAGTTATTTTATTTAAAACAGTAGCCAGCTCGCTAGCCAAGAATGCTAAGAAACTGACAATAATGGACGCCAAGCCTCCAGATCTGGGTTCTCCTGCCTCGAAACTGGATACAAATCTCTGCAAATACTAGACGCCAAGGATGGAAGTCAAAAGGCAACCCAAAAGAAGGCGTTTCAACCAAACCCTTCACACGCCTCTCTAGAATGCATAAATCCCAATGCAAGTCGTACGGCCAAGAAAAGAATGAGTATTATCCCTGCTGGATGCCACTGAATCTGAAGAAGAAGGCGCCACAAGGAAGAAACCCTTTTTATTGCAATCAACAGTAAATCTCAATATATTACTCTGTCTGAATCATGTAGAACCTCTGAATGAAGCTCTCAACTGCACAGATTTGATTGATCTTTCACAATCTCAAGAGTGCTCAACACTGAAGAGGTATCGTTCTTCAATGGAAGATTGTTCAAACCCTGATCACAGGAGAATGCACAGGAAGAAGCACAAGGCAAAGTCGAAATTATCAAAAGGTGAGTTTCTCATTGCCAAAAATGCCTTATATGCAAAAGGCACGAATTCCAAGAAAGATACGCCACTTCTCATATTTTAATCTTTTAAATTATATTTAAGTCATTTCAATAGTATTTGACTTAAATACTTGGGCGCACTTTATCAATTTAAGTGATTAAAATATTAAATCACTTTTAGAGAATATTTAAGTGATTTAAAAAATATAAAGTCAATTTTACTTTTATAATTAAATATTAAATCAATTAATACTTAAACTACTAAAACCCATAACTCACTCTAAAACACCATATAATCCTCGCGTCAGCCGTGGTCGCTTTCATCTCCTCGTGACCGCCAACCGCCGTGGAACCAATCAGCTGGGCTCTCAAAACCTTAATCCATCAAACTCTCCTGTAGTAGTACCAATCGACCCTCTAACTAATCCGCTAGCCCATTAAGGGTCCAATAAAGGGCTAACACAATGTTCTCGGTGAACTAACTAGGAACCGACATCATGCACGAGGCTAAAAGGAATGCCTCTCTGACAATGGCGCTGTGGTCCCATTCAGGGCTGCAATAGTAGTATGCGACAACCTCGTTTAGAAGGTGGGTAGGATTTTTAACACCTGTTATGTGCTGTTTGGTTGCTATTTGTATTTGATGTTATGTGCTGTTTGGTTGCTATTTGTATTTGATGTTATGTGCTTGCCTTTGGTATCCCCACTAATTTATCTCAAAAAAAATACAGATTTTAAATGGATTCTCCATGTAGAAAGTACAATTTAAAGGAATGGCCACATAAAATCACACTAGCTGAACAAAGAACAGCGACACCCATCAATAGCATAAAAAAACATTTCATAGACATAACTAAACCTAATCATCTAGATTTTAAACCACTCTTTATAATTTATTTCAATGCTTTCAAGGCAATAACTAAAAGGCTTAAAGTTGACTGTGGACATTATTTTTCCATGTAACAAATGCATGTGATAAAAATAGGTAAACTAACACAGTTTAGAGAGAACGTTCTTGTACATGCCTATAATGATGGAGATTAAATCATTAAACCATTTGGTGCTCAAAGGAATATTAGTTTTTCTATCTTGTTGAGATGAAAATTTCAAGTTCAAATGTATTTGGCTCTATATTTAATATTTCTTGTGCAACCTTCAATTCATTTTCTACTAAAACATCCATCAAATTGCAAGCATGTCATATGCAACGATTCATTCATAGAAAAGATTGTCGGAAAAGTACTTTCGTATAAATAAAATACTTAATGCAGACCTTTAATGTTTGTTCTACTAATGACTCTTCATAGCGTAACATTGGCCGGCCGACAATGCAAGGAAATACTGATGTTGGAAAATTTTCTCCAGCAAAACCACACTTTACATACTGCAACACAACACATAATAATTTTAGCACATTTTAATAAAACCTTATGCAATCACAAACACTCTACCACTATCCCACATAAATGAAGAATATGCAAAAGAACATTTTACTTGAGAATATAGAACTGAGAAATGCAAAAGATATCTATCTAGGAAATAAGAACATGCAAATCCATGAATATAGAAAAGTGGTTTACTCTAGAATTTTACTAAATAAAACAATGCTCAAACCCATGAATTTTATTTTTCTTGCTTGCATCCTTAGCAAAATTTCAGTTACAATTTTTAAACAAGTGAGACATAATAGCCTGTTTATAGCTCTACTTTTCTTGAACAAAAGGTGGTGTTCAGGTGACTAAGAATGAAGGATTGCCTACTAGGTTGAGGTGGTTGCTGATTTCAAAGTCATATAGATAACCATCTCCTCCACTTGGCAACCTCCACTTGTCCCCACTCTCCCACTTGTAGAAGTGCTTTGGGCTTGATGCTTATCATTTTAATTGCTTCACATGAGGCTTGAGCAAAGTAACAAGAATTTCCTCTTGAGATGGGCATTCCCAATTGCACACCACCTACAAATTGTGGAACTAGAAGAAATTGCCAATATTTGTACTCAGACTTTACTACTTCCCAAAGACATTTCCAAGAAGCCAGAAATTGTTCTAGATTGACAAGAAACGACCTAGATGAGAAACATTCAAAAGCTAACAAGGAACTTAAAAGCAGTGTTCCACAGGGATATGGCCCCCTTGAAAATGCATGGTTTTGGAGATGAGGACATGGGGATAGGGACGAAACATCCTACCAACATCACCAACAAAGTGAGGACATTTCCTAGATGCCCTTCAAAAGGAGGAAACATCTTTGGGATGTCCTTTCCTATTGAGGACATTGGGGGGATGGTCTGATGCTAGAAATCCCTAGGCTATCTCGGCGATGCTTGGAAGACCCTATGACCTAGGAAGCAATAAAGTTTTTTTAAACAAAGTTTCTCCATGTCCTAATAACCTAAGTTACCAATATGGGTATGAGTGTGGATGTGCGGAAAAAAAAACTCCTTGGGTACGAGTGTGGGTTCAAATATATATAAATACACATATATGTATATATATATACATACATATGTATATATATACATATATACATATATATGTATTGAAAAATTTTAAATTATATAATATAAAACAGTGATACTCATAATTTCCAATAAAAGAAATATTAAAAATATTTAAATACTTCATAACTTGCAAAAATGAAAGTACTCATAAATTCATAATTCAGTGATTTGTCAAATGTCAATACACAATGAAAACTACAATGAATATTTACTAATCGTCATATTGCTCTTCATCAAAAGCATCAAAGTCAACATTTGGTTCAATTTCACTTGAACCACAATGAGTTACAATGTCACCTCGTCATTGTAATCAAGTTACTTACATGACAAGAGATCCTAATAACTAGTGGGGGTCTAGGAGTGAAGACTCCAATGGGGTTGAGGGGCAACACCCCTCATGGGGGTTTGGGGGCAATGCCCTCAATGGGGTTGAGGGTTAGCACCCCTTGCGGGGATCTTGGGGCAACACCCCTAGCGAGGTTGAGGGGTAGTGCCCCTCATGGGGCTCTAGGAACAACAACCCTAGCAGGGTCAAGGGGCAACGCCCATCGCAAGGTCCAGGGGCAATGCCCCTAGCACGTTCCCTATCATGATACAAAGCAAGGTCGAGGGGCAGAGCCCTCACCACCAAGCCCAAATTAAGGCCTTTGAAACCACACAAACCTTCATGACGCACATCATTTTAACAATTTTATCACTCAAGGGAAAAATTAGGTACACAAGCACTTTTTTGTTTATAAAAATGTTTTAGAAAAATAAATTTTGAGACCCTGGCCTAATTTGGGTCGAACCCAAGGGGAACCAAGGGCTACCCAAAAGAAAAACAAAAAAAAGTTATTTTTAAAAACATTTTTATAAACAAAATAGTGCCTTGGGAGGGTATATGGGCGAACCTAGAGGAGAACCTAGATGGGATTTGGACCAAAACCAAACCCATATGGATAGGGGAAGTTCTAGAGGTACCCGATAACATAGCTAATAACGATTTTGATTTGTGTCAAAGCTTTGAAAAATGAAAAACATGATGGTATGTACAAATGGTTGACCTTGGAAGAAAGACAATATTTACATAGAATTGGACCAAAAATAGACTATAAAAACAGATGTTACTGTTTTTGTTTACTCAAATGAATGCTCTCTTATCTTTAGGAAGTTGGTGACCAAATATTTCTTAATGCACACATCACTAACTTCATGGGCTTAGTAGAGAGTAGAGGAAGTGGTGAGGGTGGGGTGGTGATGGATGTCATCAAGTTTTCGTAAATGTTTGTGATTTTCTACTAACCGTTGTAAGGAGTTCCTAAAAATAGAGAAAAAGATTTAAATAAATAAAAATATTCAAGAATGATTGTGCAGCCCTCATCGTTTAGACTAGTGAAATTCCCCAGTTTTACTATAGTTCTTTGAAGAATGAAGATTTGGTCAAAAATAATGAGGATTTGGTGTCAAAGAAAACATACTGACAAAATTATGAAAAATGGCATGCACCATGAAGGTCCATGTGGTCTCAAAGGCCTTAATTTTGGCTTGGTGGTGGTGACTCTGCCTCTCAACATTGCCCTGTATTAGAACAAGGAACATGTGAAGGGCACTACCACCAAACCCCCACAGGGGGCACTACCCCTCAACCCCACTAGGGGCACTGCCCAAAACCCCACAAGGAGTGTTGCTCCTCAACACCTGCCACCTCTCCCCAACCCCCCAACAAGGGACACTACCCATCAACCCCACTAGGGGCACTTCCCCAAACTCCACAAGGGGTGTTGCCCCTCAATCCCACTAGGGGCTCTGGTTGCAAAAACTAAAAAATAAATTTTATTTTAAGCCTATGTTTTGTACATGCATGTATGTGTACTATATACATATATATGCACCACCATCCTGAAACCTGCCCCCATCATCCCCCCTTATCCCATCCCCAAAACTCCATGGAACAATGCTTAAGAACAAAAACAACAGAAAGAAGAGTTTTGGGCAGCAGCCAAGAAGAAAATATCTCTTTTAGCAGCAGCAACTGAGGTGTTTTATTTTCAGCAGCATTTTAAGTTTGAAAATGCCAATCCATGATGTTTTGGAATTTTGAATAATAAAGCTTATTATTTAATTTTATTTAAATCTTTTATTTATTATACATTTTAAGTATAAAATTGCAGATTAGTCTTAGCAATTTCTAAAATTGGATGGTTTGTCACTTGTGAAGAACCCTGATTGGCTCAACTTCAACCCTGATGCTCAAACTGATTGTTTTTTTGTGTTTTGAAGGTCTCTGATTTTTTTGAGGTTTTTGCATAAAAAGAACATAATGCGATTTTGAAAGAAATGCTTCTAAAATCTACAATAAATACAATAAGGTGAAAACTGACACATATAGATCCTTGAATCGATAGCAAATGGTTTTATTATCCTTTTTCAGTTATTACAATATTGAAACCCTAACATGCAAACAAAAAGGCAAAGCTGATTGCATTATTTACAAACCTAATTTGCTGATTGCAGCCGCCCCAGAATGATGAAGAATTTGTACGGCCAACCTCAGGAAGACATTTCCCAGTCTCGAAATTGTTGCAAACTGACCCAGAAACCAAGGTGTCCCATCTGGTGCAGGCAGAAGACCAAAAATCAAGGCGTCCAAGCTCACAGGAGAAGTACGGCCTCAAATCTGATTTGTACGGCCTCCACACAGCAGCAAGTAAATCCGTACTATTTTGGAAATCGTGCCAGACTTGTATTAAACCTAGCCGCTCAAGAAAAATCACTATCTCTGGACATTTATTGAATTCCTTATCTCTGACAAATATAAATCAAACTCTGAATGATGACTTCTCAATGCGCTCTATAATAACTTCTGACTGAAGCTATTCAACTGCAGGCAATAAATCAGCTGATATTTCACAGCCTCTGAACTGCTAACACTGAAGATGGCTCGTTCTCCAATGCAGAAGACAACTGAAACCCTTGGCTTCGTTCTCTGAAGAAGAAATAGGCTAAAATCGATTTCATAACATAATGAATGAAGTTTTCTCAAAGAAAACTTATATCTTCTTAGTTGGGTCGATTTCCTTCAAAAAGCATCATTTAAAATAAAACTTGAATTTCACTTTTAATCTTTCAATAGATTGGACACCCTTTTTAATTATAATCATTAATTGAAAATGGCCCCTTCTTCATGATGGTCGACCCCTTCCATAAAGTCACTTAAGTTATAATATTTAATTATATTATAACTTTATAATATAAGCTTCAATTTAATTAATATTTATTTTGGCAAATAAATATTAATATCTCTCTCAATATAAATCCAATCGACAAACCGTCTGAAGCTGGATGATAAGTGACTGAAAATGCATATGACCAGACCATACTGCTAAAAATAGCAGGGGTGCTCTGCTGAGTGTCTCCACTTACTAAAAATAGTAAGTCAAGCAAATGATGTCTGAACATCCCCAAACGAAAGCCAAACTGAATGATTCTGATAACTGAAGCCAAGCCATGCCTCAACAAGACCCTCTATCCACCCTATCAACCTACGAGGGTCACATAATAGGCTAATCTCAAGAACTGAGAGATGTCAACTAGAAGGGGACATTACATCACTCTTGCTCACAAACCGCACCCACTCCAAAGCTGCCACCACACTGCTGGTGACCTCATCTTTGAGATTAAAACTGATCATATATGTACATATAGATGCCTCGCTGATATTTTTTTGGTAAGCAAAATACAATTTCCTTCAATATTAAATGATGATATAAAAACTGCAGAATGTCAGCACTGCTGAAACTAGACCATCAAATTTAAACTACGAACAGAAGTGCTAAGATCTAACTATAGAGTACCCATTAACTTCTGTAATCTCTTCAGATGAGCAACTGAAATTTTGAAATTCTTGGGATGCTATGGGTATTGCTTAGATATTAAATGTTTCCTGCCATGCTACTCGATAATCTGAGATTCACACAGCAATTGTCTCCTTGGCATCTTGCAAAGACTCAGAAATCCCATAATTCCTGGAATAGGAAGCTTCAAATTTTGGAAAGTAATGGTAGATTCCAATCATTATTATCAGAGGAGAAACTGACAGCATAATATATGAACATTGGTAATCACGATTCAAACATAGACTACATTTAGCAAGGAATGATGAAATCTTAATTTATGGACCATCTAATTTTTTGAAGCCTCAATGCCATTGCTAATGATCCATTAATCGGTTAAAGCTGGATTATAATTGTTTGAGTGTTGTTGAATTGTTTAAGGCTCAGTTGAGGTTGCCCATGGGTGGCTCAACTATTCAAGGCTCAATTGAAGTTGCTCATTGGCTATTTATTTTTGAAGACACAATTGAGACGAACCATTGATTATGACTCGATCAATGAGTCCCGTGGGCCATATATTGCATGAAGGTCAGTTTAGGTTGCTCAAGGCCCATCACTTGTTTAACTACCAGCAAGGGATATGTGCAAGACAATTACATCCACAGTCAGGATAGTTGTCAGGAGATTGGTATGAATATTATAATTGACACTTGATCAATGCATTAGACTGTTTTTTTGCTCAGAAAATTGAACCTGAAAAAGGGCCCACCACCCTAATATAAAAGAAATAAAGATAATAATGGAAATCATGCTGTTGGACAAGCACAAAGAAACTCAAAAATCTTAAATACGCAACATATTTTATTGCTTAAGAGTCCAAGTTACAAAATTGTCATTTATTGGCACATCAATTTACCCTATAGAACATCACTTGAATATTACTAATATCTGTCATATGGAACTAGAAAAATACAGAATAAAAAATAAGGCCAATTGGCTACACGAGGAGCCATGCATTTTAGCATGTCACTGGGAAAGACGATTTTGTTGGTTATGCCTTCAGGAGGTGTACTTCTGCAAGGAATTTTTGGCCAGAGTTATAGCTGAATTTAACAATTTATTTATTGTCTTTCTTGGTGAATGCTATATCCCATTTTCAGGATTAGATCCATGAAGAAGACCTCTAGCCTACCCTATTTTCCCATAGGTTAAAGATAGACCAAGGGGAAAAAAATACTAATAATATTTTAGGTGAGCCCAATTACTTCATTTTCAAGTGGCACGATTTTTTAAAGGACGTCTTCTTGCTTGTGGCTGACCTGTTTGGGAAAAGACACGTCTTTCTCTTAAAGATGTATATATATATTGATATCATTCTCATTGTAATTATCAAGTTTTGAAGTCAAGTTCGATATAGTCATTTGAAGTCTAAGTGCGAGTTATCTATAAAGGAAAGCGAACTGTATTAAGAGAGCAGTGTGTTTGAGGCTGTGTATTATCAGCAATTGAGTTCTGTGTTGCATCACTCTTTGGTGCATATTGTAGGGCCTGCATATCGGCCTCTTGTAAGAAGATCATTTTGTGACAATTCAATATATAAGTGATATATTGTTGCTGGGTTTTTCTCCCTCAAGAGGAGGGTTTTCCCAGGGTATCTGCTGTGTCTTTGCATCTGATTTGAATTAATTTTCTGTGCATTTATCTAATCATTAAAATCTACATGGTATCAGAGCGGGTTTGAGAGGATCGTGATCAGATTTATCCCTAATCAGCAATACCCTATTCATTCATTTGTCTAAATTAGTCAAGATGGTGATCGGTTTGAAGATTGAGGATAGACTCGAGGGAGCATCTAACTTCACATCATGGAGATTTAGGATCATGCTTACCTTGCGTGAAAATGACATGGGTGAGTTCGTGGAGTCTAGCGTTCCTGAAACTGAGGAGGAAGAAGAGAAGTTACAATGGGTGAAGAAAGATATTAAAGCAATGAAGATATTGGTTGATTCCGTCAAAAATCATATTGTTCCTATCGTCTCTAAGTTGAAGACAGCGAGAGATATGTTCAAAACATTGGAAGAGATGTATGAAATCAACAATACCGGCCAAGCACTTGCACTGAAGCAACAACTACATCATGTGAAGATGGCGAAAGGTGAATCAGTGATTGCATACTTTATGAGGATTGCAGATTTGAGAGATCAGCTCTCGACAATAGGGCATATGGTTGATGACAAAGACTTGACTATGCTCACTCTCAATGGTCTACCTTTGTCTTGGGAATCTTACATTTAGGGAATCAGTGCAAGATCGAAATTGCCTAAGTTTGATCACCTAAGATCAGATTGCATTCAAGAGGAATCAAGGTTGTTGGCAAGAGGCGTTGGTCAAAGTTCAAAGAATGAAGACATTCATGTTCTCGCCTCCCATGCTTCAAAGAAGAAAGGAAAAGATGGAAGGAAAGGATTCTTCAAGAGGAATCGAGACAAGGGTAATGATGATGCACCTCCCTTCAAGAAGAAGAGAGACATGTCCAAGATTCAATGTTTTAGATGTGATAAGTTTGGGCACTTCGCTAAGCATTGTCCAACTAGACCTAAGCAACAAGTCACCGTTGCGGATGTTAATGATGCTTCTCCACAAAAGGATTCAAGTGAATATTTGTTCTACTCAGCATTGTCAAGCAGTGTACCTACCAAAACCAACACTTGGCTGATCGACAGTGGTGCTTCACGACACATCACTGGTTTTAAGGAGCACTTTTCAAGTTTGGTGGAGAAGGAGTCTTCTGAGCAAGTCATCATTGGAGATGATGCTAGCTACTCTGTGAAAGGAATTGGGACCTCTACACTTCATTTGGATTCCGGCATCACACTTCAGTTGAGTAACGTTCTTTATGTTCCTAGAATCAAGCGCAATCTTATTTCTATTTCAGCCTTGGAAGATAAAGGATATCAAGTTGACTTCTCCAAAGGCAAAGTTCTAGTGTGGATGGAGAACTCTAGCTTCGAGGATGCTCAAGTAATTGGAGTTAGACATGAAAGCCTTTATAGGGTCTGCACACGTCCTCTACAAGCTTTGGTTCATGATTCTTCAAGTCTATGTGATCTTTGGCATCGGAGATTGGCTCACCTTCACTTCCGAGCCTTACCTATCATGGAGAAGATGGTGTCAGGCCTT
>VDFB02387553.1:0-14582 GCA_007258455.2 Sequoia sempervirens | reverse complement strand
CTCCTTTGCAAATTCCTCCTCGCCCTCCACAAAGGATTTCAAATTCCTTCCTCTCGGCGTCTTCCCACCTGCTCGCACATTTGCCATCACCTCTGATAATCCAATAAAATATGTAATCATAATAGTTATAATATGTTTTTGAAATAAAAAGCAGCAAAATAAGGTTGCTAACCCATAAGTACAAGGCACAAAGGCCATCCAGCAAAAGCACACTATCAGCACCGTGATAGCAGAGAGAAAGCCATCACCCACAACACATCATCAAAAAACAAAAAGTAACAGTAAGTGTAGGATAACAAAGTTCATCAAGCAAGCTAGAAACCAACCAACTAAGTCTAAAGACCACTAGGGGTCCACTAAGATTTAGCAGAAAAATAAACAAAAAGACAGAAAACAACAAGAACAAATAGGCCCAATGACCTAATTCTTTTCCTTTCTGCCAGGCATATCATGTATATCGGTTGCCCAATCCGCTATGAGAAACTCGAGAAGCTCCTTAAAACCAACATCATCTTTAGCACCATCCACAGACTTTTCCTTCTGTAGCAAGCAAAGACTAGTGGGTGACCTATGCATGATCCTCAGGGAAAATTGGGACACCTCCTAGACCTTCTTTTCCAACCTCTCCAATCTCCCCTTCATCATACCAACTTCTTCCCAAGCCAAATATTTTTCCTTGTGGTCTTCCTGCAAGGGGGATTTTCCTTTAACCACATCAGAGGACCGGGGGGGTAATTTCCAACACATTGTCACCAGAAGGGCCCTTCTTTAAACTTTTCAACACATGGGACGCACTATTCACTGACACCGACTGGCCATCCCCACCCACCACCATTTCCTTGTGAATTTCACTATCACTCTCAATATCCTTGTCTAAATCAGAGGCTTCCTGAAGGCTTCTGATCTTGTCCTGCTTACAAACCAGTCTATGAGATCGATAGGGGGTGTTAGCTTCTTTAGTGATCTCAATGTCAGAATCAATTCGATAGTAGACTTTAGCTTCTTAGAGGCTTTAGCCTTAGGGCGCAGGGTAGGGGCAAGCTGCTTTCTTTCCCTACCTATATCCCCTGGGCCCGAAACAGGGGAAGTGCCATGGGGATGGGCTTTTAAAGCAGGATTCTTAAGGAATTTTTTCTTACTTGGGCCCGGCATGTCCAAAATACTAGCAAAGGGGGGAGTAGAGGAAACTGAGGTTTCGTCAAGAGTAGGGAGAGATGGGACTTCTTGCACAGTGATAGGCTGAGCAGGGCAAATCACCATATGGAAATGATAAAGCCTAGACATAAGGCCCTGGTGAAGGATAGTATAATTCTTTCCGGAAATAGTGGCTTCATTAAACTCCGCAACAGTGCTATCAAGAGCATGATATAGGAAGAAAGGAATAGAAATATATAGATGGTTCCTAAGGTGGTTGAGGAAATTAAAGTGGTAATAATAGTAGACCCCATACCTTCCTTCCAACGTGAAATATTTCATGATCACCAAACAGACTTTATCCCATGGCTCCGATAGTGCCTCACGGTCAAAGCCACCCCGCGACTTGACAGGTTCCTCATCTCCACGAAAAAATTGATTCAAACTAACCTGGTCCAGAACTTTCATAGTTTTATTCGAAGTTCGGCCACTATTTAGGAGCCCAGTAACTCTAGCAATAACCTCATCAAAAACTTTGAAGGAAATTCCACCAATGGTGACCCTACCCTCCTTCCACGAGGTGACAAACTTAGGAGACAAGCCCTCATCGTGACCAGTCATGGCCTCCATATACTACACAATTCCTCCCTCTTTACAAATGTGCCAAATAGTGGCATCCGATTTCCACTCATTACACCTGTCCAGCTCCACACGCACTCTGTCCCCACCCAAAGAGCCCGCACCAAAAATGCCAACGAATAGAATAGGGGAACCAAGGCAAAAGAGTTGGTAGTCAATTCTAGAAGCATCAAGCGAGAAAGGGCCAGCGAAATGCGACCATAAAAGTAAAAAATAGAGGCAATAAATGTGACTTCTCGCAACCCATGCAAGGGTAGTAGCTCCCTCGTGCGAATCTCCCACAACATGTAAGGGCATGATATTGGCGTAGTACTTAGCCATCACAAAAAATATCATGAAATCCACAAGCTTAAAAAGATGAACACAAAAATTTAGGGGGTTCAAAAAATGATGACACCATCAGTCAGTGAGGATAGAAAGATTCGCCATATCACCAGCCCACAAGAGGTCGTACAAGCCATTAGACAAACATATGAAACCAATTACCTCACATAATGACCAATTATTCAAAAGCCAGCTCCCACCAGAAATTCCAACCAAAGTTAGAAGGAGCCCAACAAAAATAAGTAAACACCATCTAGGACTCATCATTTAGATGTTTGAGATCTTCCTTTAAACACACCAGAGCCAAGGGGGGAAAAGAAATCTCATTTCTCCAACACCTAAGCCCTTCAATAACAAGACTCGCCACCGCTAAGCTGTCAGTAGTCACATTCCCTTCTCTGAAGACATGCTAGATAGAAAAGTCTTGAAGAGCATTTAGGAGAGGGAAAATGTCCTCCAGAGTACCTTTTAGGGACCATCCCACTTTCATCTTCCCTTTAGTGGCTTCCAAAATTAGCATTGAGTCACCTTCGATTTCCAAAGTCTTGACACCAATTGACAGTGCAATCTTAAGACCCCAGAGGAGAGCCATGCCTTTAGCCTGGTTACTAGTATGATTGCTCAATTTCCCTGCATAGGTAGCAACCAGACTGTCGAAATGGTCCCTAATTATACCTCCAACAATTGACATCCCTCCCCTAGCCACCCCATCAAAGTTAAGCTTAACCCAGGGTGGTTTAGGGTTTCTCCATCTAGTATGCTTCTTGATAATTGATTTGGAGTTGTCAAATCTCAGGATCTCATTAGGTAAATTCTAGGTGGTAGCAATGTTTCTATCCCAAGCAGTTAGGGGATTAGTAGAAATCTTCCATTTGCATGTTGAGATATTATCTAGGAGTAGCTTATTAAGAATTATCAGCAGACCATCCACATTGTTTGCCTTTTCTCTGAAAATCCTGTTATTCCTTTCTTTCCACAAGCACCAGTAGATGTGGGGTGGAATAAGTTGCTAGAGCAGTTTAATTAAAGGATGATTGGAGGGGCATTTCCAATTTAAGATGAATTGGTGGATATCTCTATTAAAAACCCAATAGATGTTCAATCTTTGTAAAACATTCTGCCAAACTAGGGTAGCAAACTGGCAGTGAATAAAAAGATGGGGGATGGTTTCTTCTTCCCTTCTACAAAGAGTACACCAATTAGGGAATTGAAAGCCCCTCTTGACAAGTTTATCAATAGTTAAAATTTTCCCATGGATGGAGGTCCACCAATAGAAGTTTATTTTAGGGATGAGTTGATGAAACCAAACTTTCCTCTAGCATTGCTCGTCACCACCAAACCTGAGAAGCAGCAAATAAGCAGACTTAATAGTGAACTCCCCAGAGTGATTCTTTGACTAGAAAATTCTTTCCTCCTTGGGAAATAGAGGGAGTCTGGTCATTTTCAAAAGCTCTTGAAGCTCCATAACCTTTGGCAGAAAGTTAGGCCAATGTAAGAAAGACAACTTTAGAATTTTCCATCTAGCTTTGGGTGAGGTGTAATAAAAAATGTAAGTACCAATGAGATTTTCAGTGTGTTCCCCTAATATATTAAAGTGACTATCAGCAAGGGGTTTTCTCCCAATCCAGCTGTCCTCCCAGAACCTAATTGATCTCCCATTACCAATTTTCCATCTAACCCCTTCCTTCAAGAGGGATCTACTCTTAAGGGTATTGTTCCAAATCTTGGAGCCCAGAGGAAGATCAATCAGGTCCAAAGCTTTAAAAAAATGTCTCTGATTAAGGTATTTAGCCTTCATTATATTACACCATTCTGCCCTTTCCTAAACCAAACTCCAACCAATCTTGGCAATAAGGGCTTTGTTCAAATTAGTAATCTTCTTGATCCCTAGGCCCCCTTGATATTAGGGGTGACAGACAGTGTCCCAATTAACTAGGGAAAGTCTTTTCTTTTCCTCCATTCCCATCCAAAGAAAGGACCTTTGAATTCTTTCCAACTTATCAGCCATGGAGTCTGAAATCCTAAAGAGAGAAAGAAAGTAGACTAGAATTCCTTGGAGGGAGGCTTTAAGAAGTTGGAGTTTACCAGCATTACTAAGAAGCTGGCCTTTCCAACTAGCAAGTTTCTTTTGCATTCTCTCTAGAATACCATTCCAAAAGTTGTGTGACACCTCCTTAATAGTAAGCAGTAGTCCCAAGTAGATACCTAGAAGAGAAGCACTTAGGCAACCTAGGATGGCTAAAACCTTAGCTTGGAGATCAGCTCTCGTATTGAAGAAATAGACACTACTTTTGTTATAATTTATACTTTGGCCATAAGCACAAGCATAATCCTGCAGGAGGCATTTCCATTCTCTAGCTTCAATCACAGAGGACTTTCCAAAAAGAAATGTATCAACAACAAATTGTTGGAGAACAGAGGGAGGAAGGGTGGAGGCAGCTCTAATCCCCTGAATTTTCCTTGAGTTGAGCAAGGAAAGAAAATTCCTTCCCAAAACCTCAGCCACCATGATGAATAAGTAGGGAGAGAGGGGATCCCCCTGCCTAAGACCTTTGCCAGCTTTAAAGGAACCCCAGGGGATCCTGGATTGAAAAGCACCGAATACTGAACAGATTCCACACACTCCCTAATGATACCAATCATTCTATCATTAAAGCCAAGCTTAGCAAGGACAAAATACAAAAACTTCCATCTGACCCTATCATAGGCTTTGGAAATGTCAAGTTTAAAAGCCATACCTTGGTTCTTACTTTTCTCCATAGAATGAATTATTTCATGAGTCATAATAGTAACATCTAGGATTTGTCTTCCTGGCACAAACCCATTTTGACATCTACTAATAATGGCTTCAAATGGTTGACAAGGATTTTGAAATTTTTTTTGTAGACAGTGTTACAAAGACTTATAGGTCTGAAGTCAGTCATGCTTAAAGGATCCTGCACTTTAGGAACAAGCACAATGAAAGTATTGTTTAATTTCTTTAGCAATTTACCAGTTCTAAAGAAATCTTTAATAACCATAGTAATATCATAGCTGACAATGTCCCAATATTCTTGGAAGAAGGCAGGAGGGAAACCATCCGGTCCTAGGGCCTTATAGGCACCCATAGCAAACACAATAGTCCAAACCTCCTCCACAGTCATAGGGGCACAAAGTTGACGATTGTCAAACTCACTGATACTGAGCGGGAGGTGACCCGGGAGCCTCGCCTGAAGTTCATTAGAAGGGGAAGTGTCAGTGTCTGAGTAGATTTGTCTAAAGTACTGTTCAACAACCTCTCTAATTTTATCAGCCTCCTTGACTTCTTGATTAGAATCATTCATCAAACACTTAATGGTATTCCTCTTTTTATGTCCACTAACTGTCCTATGGAAAAAGGAAGAGTTCCTATCACCCTCCTTGAGCCATTGGACTATTGATCTCTGCTTCCAATATATCTCTTCTTTACTTAAAATATCCTTCCACTTTTTCCTCTAGTTTTCTTCTTCAACATGAACAGGTTGCTAAGAATGACCCGAGGCCATGATCCTTTGGAACCCCTCAAGCTTGTCCTTGATCATCTTCTTAGTTTTGAAAAAGTCACTGAAAATCACCTTGGACCAACCTTTGGCTTCTTTCCTAATAAGCTCTAGTTTTTGGGATATTCTATACATAGCCGAGCCTTGAACAAGGTAGCTCCACCAATTCTCAATGAGTTTTCTAAAATCATGGTGAGACATCCACATTATCTCAAATCTAAAAGGGTGTGGGCCCAAAAAAAGGTTTGTCAAACCACTGAAGGATGATAGGATTATGATCAGAGACAGTCCTAGGGAGGGAGGTAAGAGAGGCATTGCAACCAAGATCCCAGCCAGTAGAGACAAGTACCCTATCCAGCCGAACTTGAATAAGTTGAATGCCCTTCCTATTGTTCGACCATGTAAAGAGACAAGGACCCTATAATATGTTAAATAAACAAATTGAAATAATTATATATTTTAAATAAGCATAAATAATTTTAAATAAAAATTAAAGTAAATGATTTATTTAAAATTTAATTAAAAAAATTTATATGAATTCTATGATTTAATGTATTATTATTTAGAATAAAAACTTTAGATTAAAAATATTAAAAAATTCAATAGTTTTATATATAACTATATAATATATGATAATATCTAAACTAACATAAAATATGGATAAAAGTGGTATAATAATATTTTCGGATATCTTTTTAAATAGACATTTAAAATATTTTAATTAATTAAAACTTAGAAAATCTACTTTTTATAATACGTTATATTAAAATTTCATTTATATCAATGACCATCCAATTGCTCAAGGATAGGATAAGGTATAACGTACACATGTTATAAAAAATTAATTGTTTTAAAGATATATTTCCATTCTATATTTTACAGTACATATTTTAATTGCCGTATAATATTAAAATTTAAAATCAGATAAATTTTTTTTAATTTGCAGAATCGGGTACTTTGACCCCTATATTGCAGTCTTTAGTAAACTTTTTAACGTGTGCGTGGTATTTTGGCGCGACATGCCCTCACATTACCCGCAGAGACAGGAGACTAGAACTATTGTTATTGAGCACTTAATGATTACTTAATAGCCAGAGCTAGGGCCCCACTTAAAATTAAAGATAATTTAAATCATAATAATTTTTCATGAATTTTTTAATATTAAAATTGTAAAATTTATAACTGAAATTAAATAATTAATTTTATTTATGAATAGTCAAATTATAATAAACAATTATATTAAAAAGTGGATATTAAATTATTTTTCAAAACACAATTATCATAATTATAATTTGATCTAATTTTTTTATTTTCAATAAATAGAAAAATATTATCAATATAATATATTATTTATATATACTGAAAAATTACAAATAAAACATAATTATATTTATTTTAATATTACAACAAGTTATAGTTAACCAACCCTAGTTTATTTTAAATTTAATATCAATTTAAAATACAATTAATTACCTTAGTGAAATACAGTGGTCCAAACTCGTGGGTTGACATTTACTTGTGCATTGTTTTAAAAAAAATCATTTTGATATTTAATGGAACGTAGTTTTTACACGGTCAAATTCTATGGGTTTAGGATTTCAACGGGCTTATCATTTAGTTGGGGAATAATTTTTCGGCATATAGTCTTTTTGTCGTCTTGTTTGAAGGATCTTAAATTCTGTCGAGAATTTGGAGTCTTTCGGTTAGAATTTCAAATTCAAAGGCACAGATCAAAATTTCATATTTTGGATTGTTGTGACATTTCAAAGTATTTGAATTAGTTAGGTAGTTAGATTTCTATCATTGTACATGGAATTCGCTTCATTAGGGTCATAAGAGAGAAAGTAGGTATGGAAATTTAGTTATCTTACCCTTTTTAGGTTTGGCTGTTTGTATTGAGCATCTTTTACTTTTGTGGATTGGCATCTTTTCTATATGTGAGGATTTAACAAATTGCTTACATATACGTATGATACAACTTTTGTTTCCTTTTTAGTTGGCTATTTTAGACTTTTCTAGAAAGAACGTTTGTCTCCCTGTAATGGGGCATTTTTTTGCTTGAATTTGGGCATCTTTGGATGTTTGAGATGCATCTTTGTCTAATGGCATCTCTTTGTATTAAAAATATTTTATATGGATAATTGATTTTGAGAGTAATTATCTAGTGACTCGAGTAAAGTAGTCCATATCAAGGTGTAATATTGATTTAAGATCCTCTAATTGAGACATTGGATTATAGGTTTTATAATTTAATAAGTTATCTTATTATCTTTGAATTTTAGTGGGTCTTTTATATATTCTAAGGTATTGTTGTTGTATCATTGTAAGGGCTTATTTTATAGATCTATTTAAAAATTGTTATTTTTATATTTAAATAGAAATGTATAAAATATATAATTTAGATGAGTATAAAATATTATTAATATAGTTATATGAAAGATCAAAGCAGCATATTATTATAAAAATAAAATTACAAATTTAAGTTATAGAATGACATAATAATTTAGTCTTTATCTAGATTATAAAATATTAAAATTATTAGTCAAAATATCACATTAAAATCAATTTATTAATGAAAGTGTTATTTTCTTATGGAATCATATATCCCTCCTCATTACAATCTCTAAGGTCTACAATTAACACAAGAGAACTAGGTTCTTTATAACTTCCAATAGCTCCCTCTTCACTACCTACAGGGCCCTTGTTGCTAGGTCAATAAGTTCCTCATCATTGGCATACTTGTCACTTAATATCAACCACTTCAAAAATCTCAATAATATCCACAAGTTTATTTGTAGTTCTAGCGCTCTCTCTTATATAATATTTATATGACTCATTTCGCTTTAGGAAACGTGCTCCTAATATGTTCATTGATCAACTTATACACAACATCTAGGGAAGAATCACAAGTAGTGGCCTAAATAAGCCTAGGAGCTTTCAAACCAGCATCTATAACTCTAGAAGAGAGAATATCAATGAACTTTGGACTTCACTTTTCTCTTTTCTAATGATATCTAAGATGTAAATTCTATTGATTGCTTCCTATTAAAAATTATTCCAAGAAAACTCGATAGAATATCATTTCTCAAATAATCATTCCTCATCATATTGCAACATTGTGCATCTACCTTAGTAAATTCATCATCCTTATGCAATCGGGTTGAATATGTAGTGGGGGCAACTTACTAACATTGAAAACCATTATGCCCACAATCCTAAAGAAGACAATCAATATCTAGGCCTAGGGATGTATCTCAACCTAGAAAAGGAGGTAAGATTCATGATTAGAGAATAACACACTAAGAGGCCAATTAAAAGGAGTGGGAAACTCCCGTACATTTTTGGCTTTGAAAAACCACGTGGACTAATCCAAGAGGTCCAAACATGACAATAAAAAGTAAGTATTAAACACTAATAGGCCTATATCAACCATAACCTTTGTATACTAATAATCTAATTATTTTCACCAAGAGTTCAATTATACGAGACCTATATACATCTATTAAGTAGATACATTATAGATTGCGCATGCAATTGAAGATATAAAATATTATTTCTATTGACATGAATCCCCTTAAAATTTTCTAATATTATATGTAACTTGGAATCTAGCAAGCATGATCCTGTAAATATATATCAAATATTTAGACACCTAAAAATGGTGGAGAATCTAATTAATTAAATAAACTTATTTGATTTATTATTCTAAATTATCTACTTAGTAAATAAATAGAAATATTTATTTATATTAAGTTCATTATTAATTTCTTCTCTCTTAATTAAATAAACAAAATTAAAACTTTATTTTATTTAATTATTATCATTTTTATCATATTATTTCTCTCTTAATTAAATAAAAAAATTAAATACTTGTTTTATTTAATTATTATCATATTATTTCTTCTACACTTTATCCATTAATTCTATCTTAAATTAAATACCAGCTTAATAATTTGTGTTATTTAATTACCTCATCACATTTCTTCTTAATTAAATAAAGATAGCTAAAATCTTTAATTTAATTATCATATTCCTTTTATTTTAATTTAATAAACAACTTCTATAGTTTGATTTATTAAATTATTCAATCCTCTTTTGCTAAATTTAAATGAATCAAAAATATTTAAATTTATGCATAAATCATATTCCTTTTATCACTCACCAATAAAATTAAATTTTCAAAATCTAATTAATTCTACTGTCATTCACGGGAAGAGCTTCAGGGACAAACCTGCAGGAAGTCCTCTCAATCTTCTTCCAACCACCTTCCCTCTCATCTTGCCTGGTGTTTTCATGGGGAGGAACAATCCTCCATGATCAGCTCCATCTTCTCATCCCATGCCATTCAATTCTCCAGATTGAATCCCAACCTTTTATCCCGTATCCCTGTGCAAATGTGCTGCCGTGAAAGCTATAAATACAGGTCTTTGGCTATAGGAAATGGATCCTAACTTGTGCAATCTTTACTTTGGGTTTTCCCATCAAACATTCAAATCAAGCATTCAAGCATTCATCCGATCATCAAGCATCCAACATTTGCAGTCATGGTTGCCATCACAGTAGATTTTGCATTATTAATCATATAGAAATAGAATTAACTCAATTCTCATTCTCTAAGTGTCATTTCAACATTCTATTAGCTTCTAAAAATCTGAGAGCAAAGTAGAATAGAGAAATCTTTAGAGTTAGAGAGCAATAGGACAGATTTCTGAAGATTCTTAGTTTAAATTAGCTTAATTTTCTTGAATCTTAGATACAATGTCTTATTTAGAGGTGTAGAAGCATGTTTAGATTGTTTAACTCATTCCTACGCTTACAATTACCTTGCATAAATTTGGCATGAATTTAAAATAGTGAATCATACAAATTGGATAGATTTAAAGCTAATCGCAAACTATAAGGAGAGATTGTGAATAAATATTTGAGTTAATAAAATATTAATTATTTAACCAATGAGGACTGGTGCCTTGGTTTATTGGATAATAGGTCATGTCTTGAAGACACATACTAAAATTATTATAAATTTGAAATATATAAGTAAGCATGTATATATGTAAATCAAAGAAACTAAAAATATACACAACTATCTATCTACTTTAAATATCTATAATACTCAAAGAAATGTCACATTTTATTAAAAAAGGCTCTTCCCAATAACCTTGAAATTGATATTTTACAATGTTGTGATACTAACTAAATAAAAATGAAAACAAGCCAAAATAACCTACAACAAATTTAGGTAACTTTAGAGACCTATAAAATAACCTACAACAAATTTTAGTTACACATGGATACATCTAGATCATGGAGATGCTTCTACTCGAATACACATATAGATTTACAAACAATAAAATGCATAAAATATTGATTATACATATAATGCTTGACACTTGATAATTTATAAAAAAACTAGAGGATACCTATATAGACCATTATATTTTCCCATATGAGAACCAAGTGTTTGAATTGGCTATAACTTCTCAAAACCATTCTATTGATGGTATTTTTTTCAAATATGATGTTGTAAGAAATTAATTAGATCCCTAAGCATTTATTCTCTTGGTCATACAATAGGAAATCAAATTTGAATTTAATGTATGAATAGAGGTAATCTTAATTGGATCTAAACCTCTTAAAGGAATAGGTGAAAATTGTCTTCAATCTTGTACTCAAGAATTTGCAATCACCAAAATCTTGTAACATTGATTCATCATTTAAAAGAAATGTTTATATTTTTCCCGTGTCTCAAATATTTAATTTATTCAAACTTCCACACATGACACAAGATCTAGTTAGTCCTTATTAAATCCCTAAATACCACCTCTAAATTCATCTATTAAGGGGTAGCCAAATTAAATGCTCTACCTATAGGTCTATACTTAGTTTCCATATCCTCCCTTGAGCTCTGTATTTGCTAGTGCATTAAATTTTTCATCTGAATATATACACATGCATATGGGAATTTTCAGCTCATGGAATTTCTAGGTCACCTTCTTTCTTTTGAAAAACTATGAATAGATTGATGTATTAATGCATTTTGCATCAACTATTTTTTCAATATTGCATGACTAATAGATGCACATTTATCCCACTATCATTGTCACTATCTTACCATGTGACCTCTTTCCATTCACTCGTATAGAAGCCACCCTATCTAAGCCAATAATTTATATTGATTCGTAAATACCACATGACAATCCCTAGAGAATCTAGATTTTAACTAATTACTACCCCAAAATTGACTATAGTATAAGGAATAGGGCACATATATTCTAATTGCATAGGGAAACATATCAAAAGTATTTTGGAACCAAATACCCCATAATTATACCCAATAAATATTTTGAGTCTATAGCTTGTGGGCCCCCCTTAGATTTGAAAAACTATTTTCTCCACACGAACCAAGATGTGGGACCCTCGCTACCCTTTTCTATAAAATGAACCCAGGTTTTCTAGATACACTAGATTTCCTAGACTTGAAATAAACTTGACGTTATCAAATGTGAATCTCCCTTTCAATTTTTACATAATAAAGTTGAGTCTATAAGGACTCGATAATATCAGATGTCTTGGGTTAGAAAAATATGACTTATGTGAGATAAGTACACACAAGACACGATAAATATATAGGGTAAAATCCTCTCCAATATGTAGATTTTAGACAAAAAAGAATTTACCCCCAATATATGTTATAACATTAATTAAATCTAGGCCAAGAATAAACTCAAGTTTTTTAGGAACAAGCCGATATTTAAATAAACATAAAGTTCACAAGAAGAAACATAAAATTAGGCACTTGTTAGACTAGACTACTATGTGAATAAAAAATAAAGCTTGACTAAGGGAAAATATGGATAATTAAGATAGAGATATAGGTACATATGATACAAAGGCATGCCAATAACTGGATAGAGGCATTAGATGGGTCTCATTGAATAAAATCCTTGGAATGATTATTCTAATGCCAAAAGTTATATACCTTAATCTCAACACTACAAATTATACCTATTTTAGCATAATCTTCCTATAGATTTTTTAGGATGGTGCATTTTATCCTTTCCTGTAGCCCTTTTCCTAATCTATACCTATACCAAGTTTAATGTTTTTTATTACTTGTATTTTCTATTTTTTTGATGCTTTATTTTATTTTTATTAACTGTGATCATTTTTTAAGGTTATTAAATTTTATCCATTTTTGGATGAACTCTACTTGTGTAGACATAATTATGGTCATTGTTTAATCTAGTAAATGTGTATCCATGTAAGCATAATTTAATGACTATAATATTGTTGTAGATTCTTCTTGGGTGTATTCACCATCCACCTAGATCCTTCTACTTTCTCAACAACCTTGTCTTTATTCAATTGTCCAAAAAAAAAAAATGGATGATTGGGAGTTTCAAATTTGGATTTTTGTAGGTTTTCATTTGCTTAACTATTATTTTGGTTTTAACTCTGCATTCTCATGCTATTGCACCCTACATTAACAATCTTATTTTATAACACCATTATTCATGAATATTTTTACTTGAGTTGCCTTACATTTTTTCTATTCTCTATTGCAGTTATCCTTGAGATTGTAGGTTTTTGTGGAAACTTTTATTGATTCTTGATAGGTTTTCTTGGAGAGATAATATTATTAAATCAAACAAGAAATTTTTTTTTTTACTACTTTTTGGAGACTTCTCTTCTTGATCTCCTTGAGCTAGGTGATATCAATAGTTGGTTTTATTTTGAACCTAAAACATAGAAAAATAGGTGCACCAAAATGAAGAGTATATGATGCACCTATCTTCCTAGCTTTCTTCAATATGAGGGTTATGATGTGTAATTGAATGAAAAAATTAAACCTAACTAATATAACAATCAAAAGGAAAGTTTTAAGAGGGTTAAATGTTGTGTACCTATTACAAAAAGTGTTTTTTCAAACCTCACTAAGGACTTAATCACCCTATAGCGAATGGGTCCTAGCTAGGGCTCTAGAAAATCCATTTCTAGGTTTTGTTCTTCTTAGTCTACACTTCTAGATTCTAGTCGTGCACTCTTAGAAAGCCAGAAATAAATCTTGTAGCTTAGTTGAACTATGATTTGACAATTTCTTTAGCAAATTTGACAACTTTGAAAACTTTTGCAATTTTTCTCTCTAATTGATCTTCAACCTAAAACATGCGATCACACATCAAAGGAGAGAAAAATGTTGTTTGTTAGGGAATATATCAAACCCCATTTTGGTAATTAAACCTTGAAATGAATGAAAGCATAAAGGAATGATGAATGAAAAAATCTATGTAACAACTCACCAAACTTTAGTTGAAACCTTGGATTGTAGATATGCAAACTAGCATGAAGTGACCTCAATGAATGTAGATTTTGATCATGAAATTGATATGAAACAATGCCTTGAATATGCTTGATAGATCTTGAATGCCACATCAACACATTAGCTCAACAACATGCATGATACATTATTCCTTTGACATGATGAAATGGATCTTGAATGTTGTAATATTCTTCTATAATCTGCCCTTGAATACCTTAGAAATTTATATTGAATCCTCTTGATCTCATAAAATTTCTATTAGGATGCTTACATAAAAATTCTAGGTGAAACTAAGGAAATAGCCTTGTATTTATACATATCTTATCATTAATTCCCAAAATCTCAAATATCACAAGTTGCCATCATTGATTTTGAAATCATTAGAATACCACCAAAAAACATATTTCAAAGAGCAAATTTAGAGTTCAAGGAGGGACCCATTCAATTATAGGGAAAAATGGGTCCTAGCTCACTTAACTAGGACACACTTCAGACAATATGTAATGTTATGTGAAAATAGGGTCCTAGGATCTAGTGAGGACCCATTCTCCAGGTGGCGAATGGGTACTAGGTCACTAACCTAGGACACACACCTTCAAAAATTAAGTATTGTGTAATAACATTTATGAATGTCAGGCTTTATCCCT
>VDFB02387551.1:0-41830 GCA_007258455.2 Sequoia sempervirens | reverse complement strand
ATGTTTTTCTTATTTAAATGTATTTCATATAGGATTAAACTATGCTCATTTCCTACAAAATAAATGCTAAGCTTTGATGTATAAATATATATTTATGCTTTTTTTTTTATAAAATACAATATAAATTTCAATTATTGATAGTATAATTTAAGAGAGATTTTGGAAGACCATAAAAAATTTATAATATAGTTATAGTTATAAATATATTCGATTTATAATATATGTTTTTCAAAAAAAATGTTGTAGACATTTGACAAGCAACTTTAATAGATAATTGTCAAAAAAAATCTTGACAAAGAAGGTCAATAATCAAAATTAGGCTCCTCTAGACATGCTTGTCTCTTGGAGTATTAGAATTTTTGAGTATGCAAATTTGTTTTATATTTATTATTGTTGTTTTCTTGAGAATTTTCACATAAAAAATTTGAGTACATTTCTAGCACACCATTTACCCCAAGAATCATGTGCATAATAATAAATATACTTCAAAAGAAAAGTTAAGATATGTTCAGAACTACTTTACATAAAGAAATGATTGTTGAAAGATAATTGCCTATTATTTTTATCACAATTGCTAACTCATAACTCAAAATTGCAACTTCTTATATGTCTTGAAGTATGTGATTAAAAATAAATCTCTTAGAATTTGATGGATGAAGCCCCACTTGTAAAATCCTTCCCATCCATGTATTTGACCTCTAACATTTTAAAATTCAAATTCAAATTTTGACTAACTCTCACACATTTCTTTCTCATCTAGAATTGACCAAACACATTTTTTTCTTTATTTCAATTAGAATTAAACTATGTTAATTTCCTACAAAATAAATACTAAGCTTTGATGTATAAAAAATAAAGAATTTAAGATTAAAGGGAACTAGATGCATTAATGGAAAGGAAATTGTTTGAAATGGATAAAAGGGTGAAATAACATGTGGATTCTAATAAAGAAATAGTGAAAACTATTGCAATATAAATTAGCACATGCTAGTTCAAATACAAGTACAAAATGAAAAACTAGAATGACTCCTTAAACATGTTACTAGAATGAAGGCTAAACTAAGTTCTGAACAGAAAGGATAAATTACTCTAATTTATGACTCTTGATTTTTCCCCCACTTTAGTGGACTCTTATCACTAGATGAATTAGCTATCTTAGATTACACAAATTAAATGTTCAAAGTAAATTATAAAAATTGAAATAACTAAAATATCAAGGATACATGCAAGGATACAAAGTAGTGCTATATTATTCATGTTCCATATCTTACTGAAGGATCACTAAACACCTTTATAAAAGGGAATATTTAATGTCCAATATAGAATATTGAAAAATGACAATTAGAAATTTAGTGTATATAAGTTAGAGAGATAAATGGTGCAACCATAGTAGAAGTTAAGCTCAAAAAATGCATACAAATGTAAGTAGAACTAATTGTAACACAAGGGCCAAGAAAAAAATGATAAAATAATAGTATGACAATTAGAAATTTAGTGTATATAAGTTAGAGAGATAAATGGTGCAACCATAGTAGAAGTTAAGCTCAAAAAATGCATACAAATGTAAGTAGAACTAATTGTAACACAAGGGCCAAGAAAAAAATGATAAAATAATAGTATACTTTGTGCTAGTAATCATGAAAAAGTGGTGCAAGAAACAAGATAATAAACATGGCTAAGCCTCCAATAGTATGGTTTGATGACCAAGAGTGGAAACAATGAATAAGGAGTAAATAATGCTTCATGGGTGAAGTAATTGGGAGAATAGGAGGCCTAGTTAGGTGGAACAAACATATTAGTATTAGAGAAGTTACCAAATAAAAATAAAGAATACATGCCCTCTAGAACTTTTTCCAAAGAAGAGAGACAAAAACAAAAGTGAGAGCGAGATAAAATGGATAATAAGGAAAAAGAGGATTAACACAAGAAAAAGTGAATTGATCCCTAGAAAGGAGAATAAGGGAAGAGAGAAAACACAAAGAAAAGGGAATTGACCCCTAGAAAGGAGAATAAGTATCCTCAAGATAGAAGACACATGCATATGAAAATTAAAGAAAGTATGGCCTTTTCATAGTAATTTGAATTGTGAAGCCATGATAAAATAAGGGAAGAAAGGAGGTATGATAGAAACAAACTTGGTAGAGAAGGATAATATTCTTGGTAGAAAGATGGAAAAAGGTGGCTATCAAGATGAAATAAGAGAAAGAGTAATACCATATAGAAAAGGATGAAGATATGGTTCATATAGAAGAAGAACTAGGGGGGAGAGCTATGTTTTAGAAGATAACATGATTTCCATCAAATAGGTCAAGAGTGGTCTACATACAACTACATAGAAATTTGAAAATAAATTTAGAAAACCTATATAAATAGGAATTGAATTAATTCCAAATTACTAGATTATTTTTTATCTTAGGTTCACCAAAGTGAAATGTGAAAAATAAAAACCTACTAGTCTAATATAAGTAAAAAATTGAGAATATTTTTAGCTTCTATAAATAATAATAAAAAGTTTATGTTATCTAACACTTAAGATTAAATTGTGTCCATTCCTTGAATAATAAATACTAAGCTTTACTGTATAATAAAGAAATAATTTAATATTAAAAGGGAACTAGCTATGTTCTTTAATATCTCGATTTGTAGGTTACTGATGTGATGATGAATTTGCATGCTTCATTAATTTGGGATCTTTGAGTTACATAGGTTGTGGATTAGCCAACCGTTTTCTTGCAATGAGATGACTCAAATGTGGACTATCTATATTAATAGATATTTTAATTATTATTGAAAATTTAGTTATGTGTCCCTATCTATGGTTATTTTTGCATTGGTATATTGCATTTGTGATAGGAGGATGAATATATAAATATTTTATTCTAGTTTTGGATTGATATGTTGATTGTATGAAGTTTTGTCTATGATCATTTAGTTTACCCTTGTTTTGAGGTATAGTTAGATTGGATGAGCTAGAAAGTTGTTGTGGTTTCTATTCCAAATTGGTATGAGTAAGGTAGCTACTCGAAGTATTTTATCATTTGAATTTAATGCTTATGTTCATGTATATATTGATGCAAAATTGAATGAAAGTTGGTATGCTTCACTTTGGCATGTTCCTTTTTTCATCCATAGGTGTCATGTTGGAGAATTTAAGTTCTTTCTTGATGGTGGTTACCTTGGTTCTTATTACAAGTATTTAGTTGGAGCATATAAATAGGTTGTATATTCAAGTGATACATATGTGGCTAAGGAATGTATTTCAATTTTGGGTGCAGGAAGGCCTTTGACCTTGATTACTATATACTTGATTATTATTTTTATTTCCGTATCATTGTAATTGTAATGTATAATTTCAAGTGGGATAATTTTAGGATAACGTAGCATTTACCTTGAAATCCTAAGTTATTTTCATGTATGTCTATATTTCTTGGAAGGTGTATTTGGATGCCTAAGGACATGTTGGATAAATATTTTATAAATATTTATTTATGACATGTAATTACACTCATACGAGATGTGCACAATCATCAGTGATGAAGATAAGACATAATGGAATAATATTATTTCTATGCATCCACTTTGGTGGTGGGGCCATATATACTTGCAATTTGGTGCATGTTATTTGCATGTTGTCCATAGTGGGGCACCAATTAGTGCATGTTAGTTTATGTCAACTTCATCAAGGTTGTTGGGAGTAATGGAGCACTCAAAGTTAACTGATTTTGATTGGCTATGAGTTGGGAACCCATGTGAAGGCCATGTGATTATTTATTATTTATTACTATGTTTAGAAATGGACCACTAAATGGGATGTATGGTTTTGGAGGTGGTAAATTTTCCTCTTGTTTTAAGATACCATAGTGGTATTCTCACACTCAATTTTTGATAAATTGGCACCTTTGGATAGTAGTATTGTATAATTATTTGTAGGAAATGAAGTGTTGTTAGATTCAAGAAATAAAAGGAGTGATGAAAGTGAATGTATTGTAATCTCATGTAAATTTGAATATAATACATGATTGGTCTCTCCTCTTGGTGGATTTTTTTCTTGCAAGGGTTTCTCCATGTAAATTTTGTGTTGTGAGATGATCTTCTTGTGTTGCAATTTTTTGTGCCATCCTTGTTGCCTTTATCTTATGGAGAAATAATATTCATTTCTTTAATATTTTATGTTAATTTAAGTTAGTTTTATAAAGAATGCTAAGTTTCTTACTCAATCATGACAAAGAAGATGAGTAACTCTATGTTTTTTCTGAATTAAGGTAACTTCATATTTGTGCATGTATAATCACATTTTCATAGTGTTTGGTCTAAGTTTTGTATCTCAACCAATCTAGTATTGGGTTAGATATTTATATATTGTTCCAATAGTATTCTCCTTATTTTCTCAACAATCTATTAGTTCATTGATCTAGGAAATGGGGCATTAGTTCTTGATAGTCTTCTTGTTTAGAGATCTATAATTTGTTAGTTTTAGGATCATATTTGCAATAAGTAGAAATACAACAACACATGAACAATAAACAAAACATTTTTACCCTAGGAAAGCCCTCCTACTCGAGGGAGAAAAACCCAACAAAATATATCTCCAATATATTGAATGAATAAGAGCAGAAATTTGCTTACAAGTCAGGCCTTACTCAAGGATGAATTATTACAATGAATAATAGCATCACTCCTTGATGCAAATATACAAATGAATATGATCCTCCTTGAAATTAATCTGTTGCTACCAAATGAAGATCTGTTGTTAAGGTGCGAACTTGAAGTTTTGGAATTGATTGATGATGAAATGGATGAACATCTCCTTCTATATATACAATGCAAGGAGACTCTTCACAAGAAAGGTGACTCTTCACCTAGGTCAGCCTTTTTTGATAAATAGAAAATATAAAATATAATTTTGTAATAAGGCCGACTTGCCTTAATAATCATTTATTATATTAACTTAGGAGAAAATATCTCCCTAAGCTACAAACACTAACACTCCCTCTTAGCTAGGGAGGTATTTTCTAGATATCTTCATCATGGAGTCTCTCAACATGATGCCCACAATGGCTACACCCATTTGTGGAAAGCTCAAAGGTTCATCACGGAGTCTCTCAACGTGATGTCATCATGGAGTCTCTCTCCATGATGTCCACCATGGCTACTCCCATGTGTGGAAAGAAACACACATACAAGTGCCCATCACAGAGTCTCTCAATGTGTTGTCATCATGGAGTCTCTCAACATGATGTCCACCATGGCTACTCCCATGTGTGGAAAAACACAAGTACAAGGGGCTCATCACAGAGTCTCTCAATGTGATGTCATCATGGAGTCTCTCAACATGGCATCTCATCTTAGTCTCAGAGATGAACAAGGGCTCAGACCTCATATTTCTCTATCTTAGAGAAATATACACTACAAGGGCTTTCACCTCATACTTCTCTGTCATAGAGAAATATTCACTACAAGGGCTTTCACCTCATACTTCTCTATCATAGAGAAATATACACTACAAGGGATATCACCTCATACTTCTCCGTCACAAAGAAATATACACTATATGGGCTTTCATGTCATACTTCTCCATCATGTAGAAATATACATCACAAAAAATCTTCAAGATGATGTGATTCCCTCTAAATCTCCAAGTAATTGCATCAACCTCCTAACCTCCTTGTCCAAGGTTGCCTCTGTTGGCTTTTCAGACTTCCTTTGAATGTTAATTCCTCCTCTTCAAAGAAACTAATCACAATGATAATCTGAATAGATTCTTCCTCTTCGAGAGATGTCTCCAGTTAAGTAGCACCAACTCAGTCCCATGGCAGTAAGCTATGTCTCCATTCTTCAACCTGCATGACTTCCTCACATGATGCATCAAGCTCTTCCTCCCTTGAATGCAATCTCTCATCATCCTTATGCTCCTCGGTCCATCCTAAAAGCGTTTTAAAGAGTTTAATAATAGTTCATACAACTAAACTATCTTGAAGAGAAGTACCAATGCTAGAATCATACATGATTCACTATTCCAATTTTATTGCATGGATTAATAACTACATAAAATTCATTCAAGGTACAAGCATAAAATACTTATCTCTTTATGTTGGTACACCAATGAACTATACCTGTAGATGTGTCTCATCTTCGCCACCTTCACTCAATCTCGACCTCATGGAATGTGGGAATATGAATTGACCGTTTGTCAAAGATTGAGGACTCCATTTAAAAATTGAGATCACATATGAATCAACACACCCACACTCATACGATGAAAGAGTTTAAGTAATCAAAAGAGTGAAAATAAATCATCACGACTTCCTTCCACACGACCAAAGAGAATATGACATAGGAGAAATGCCACAAAGTGTTAAGCCACCCTTAATCAATGAATCAACAAATACTATAGGAGTCGCCCCTGCATACATCACCACTGCAACCACATTGAAATTTTTTTTGTGCATAGAACAAGGTTGTGGATTCAATCATTACTTCCTAACTAAATTTTTGTTTAACCAAATCTGATCGGATCTTTTCTTAAACCAGCTTTGATACCATGTTAGTTTAGGATCAGATTTGCAATAAACGTAAATACAACAACACATGAACAATAAACACAACACTTTTACCCTAGGAAAATCCTCCTACTCGAGGGAGAAAAACCAAACAAAATATATCTCCAATATATTGAATGAATAAGAGCAAAAATTTGCTTACAAGCCTGGCCTTACTAAAGGTTGAATTATTACAATGACGAATAGCATCACTCCTTGATGAAAATATACAAATGAATATGACCCTCCTTGAAATTGATCTGTTGCTACCAAATGAAGATTTTCTTCTAAGGTGCGAACTTGAAGTTTTGGAATTGATTGATGATCAAATGGATGAACATCTACTTCTATATATACAATACTAGGAGACTCTTCACAAGCAAGGTGACTCTTCACCTAGGTCGGCCTTTTTTGATAAATGACAAATATAAAATATAATTTTGTAATAAGGCCGACTTGCCTTAATAATCATTTATTATATTAACTTAGGAGAAAATATCTCCCTAAGCTACAAACACTAACATAATCAATGTACATCCACATTGTAGCATTTTTCTTCTTCACCAAAATCATAGAGGAAGTAGAGGGACTTGAGCTATTTCTGATATGGTCCATTTTCAATAGTTCCTTTATGTCATTTTTATTTCCTCCTTATATCTCCTAGGGTGGCAATAGGGAATAATGATGACATGCTTAGCACCCTCTAACTAAATGATGTGCTCAAAGCTTCTATCTACACTATCCTTGGGGGAATGATACTAAATAATTTATTATGATTTTCTAATATTCTTTGTGTATCCATATGATATTCTTTCTTTCCTTTGATAGGTTTTTTATAGTCACCAAACATTGAATTATCCACATGGCTTATCTATGGTAGAAAATCCTCTCTGGATCTCTTAATACATACAATCATTGGTGCTTTATTTTTATCGCCAATAGTAACACTTATTTCCCCTCCAATTGAAACATTAGTTCCATTTTTTTAAGTTTTTATGAGATCTCTCCTAATGAGTGCACAACCAAGGGATACCTAAGACCATATAAATGTATCCTATTCTAACAACATATAATTCATCCTTCATATCATATCCTCCCATATTAAGATTTGGCTAGGAGATCTGCCTAAATTATATTGATGGTAAAATCATCAACCACAATAATACTAAGTCCTTCAAATCCCTCCATCTTGAGGCCTTTCTTGGCTACCATTTTATCATCAATAAATTTATGAGTGAAATAAATGTCAATGAGTATAATCACCCTTTAATATTGCGAGACCCCACAAATACAAAATGGGTTGTACCTAAAAGTAATAGAGAATATTGAAAGAGTGCCTCCCAAGATGACCTCTTCCTCTTTTGGTTGATGTTCTTCTCCCATATCTTGTTTAGTTTCTTCTTCACTCTATGGTTTAGTCTCCATAGATCTTGATTCATCATCGAAAATTACCTCAATTTAATGTACATTCTTTTCCAATACATCTATGTCTAGGTAACCATGGCTCCTTGTAGTTGAAGAATAATTTCTTCCATCTTGGTTAATTCCTTGCCTCAATGTTTGGTCTTGTGGAAAAATCTTTCATTATTATACGTTTTTTTGTAAAAAGGTTTCTTTGGAGTTAATTTTTTAGTTTAGAACTTATTCTTTGGCATGAAATTCTCTAATGTTAAAGTATTTGGGATGGCCTCTTAGATGGTAGGTGGTTTAAAATCATATAATATACCATTGAGAGATTTAGTTTACAACATAGTCAATCTTCTCTCTATGATGTCTAGCACCATCACTAGAACATATTTTGAAATTTTGTTTCATATTTTTCCATTGAACCACATTGTATGAGCTAAGTAAAACATTTAAATTAAACTTAAAAATCCTTTTGATCAAACCTTTCAGTCAAAATTTTGTAGAATTTATCATATGAGGTGATGGATCCATGACCTTGTGTGATTAGACTATCATACCACCACTCATGTGAAGTACCTTCCAAAGAAAAGGTGGCAATATTGATTGGTTCATACTTGATCATTGGTTTTATGGATAGTCATGTATCCATATTTTATCCCCACACATGAGTTGAACATCTATTAGATCTATCACAACAAGAGAGTATCAACTTTCATAAATTTTGTTGCACATCTCTTTGAAATCCTTGCAACATAGGATTAGGTCTATATCCATTATGAGACTTCTTTATGTTCATATAATTGGTAGTGACATTTCACTTTAGATCTTCTTTGAGAGAGCTATATATTTTGCATGACAATCCCTAATATCTTCAAACAATGAGCTTTAGGCTTGAAGTTTTGGAGCTTCTACGTCCTTATTCAAAAAGGGAGGTTGATTTGGTCTTTCAAATAAAAATTTAATAGTATTTTGTGTGTTTTTTTGATTGCCATCTAGATTATTACCCTTAGAAACACTTTCTTCACCTATTGGCTATCTAGGTATATTCATATTACTATCCATATTGCGAAGCAAGTATGCCATCATATCAATCATCAAATCATTTTTTTTAACTCAATAGCTCGATTTGTTATCCACATTCATTATTCTCTCTCTTTCTTTCATAATATTATTCTTTACAATAGGTTTTGTAGGATATGATTGGGTTTCTCCACTCTCTATAGTTTCTCCACTCTCTATATATTAACCTTGTTTCCTAATCTCTCTCAAGTAATATATGGTTACTCTTTCACTAAAATACATAAAAGTAAGATATTTAAAGTTGACATTTGAATACACAATATAGAAAGATCTCCAACTCTAATACCACTATAATGTCTTATGCCAAAAAATAATAATGCAAATATAATTCTTAACCTTCCACAAACACTTATTATTATTATAATAACATTATCATCCCTAGATTTCACTTAGATCTTAGATAACTCATATTAAAACTATTGCTTATGCATCAAAAATATCATTGCATTTAAGAAAATGATTGATAGAAATAAATATTTATCTTCTTATAAAATGAATAGAACATAATAGGTGTGAATCCTACTCTCTTTGTATCAGAACAATGACTATCACATTCATATTATTCTATGACATTGTTAACTACAACAAAAATTCTTATAAAAAATAATGAACAATTAAATCAATACAATGCAACTAGATTATATGTCCAATGAAGCTCAAATATGAACTTTGTATGACATAATCCTTTGAAATGACTAGGTGTTTCATCCTAGGACTCCCACACTTGAAAAAAAATAGTGAAAATAGATTTTGAAAGGAATTTAATTAAGTTTATATGATCATCTTGGAAAAAAAAAATCAATTTTATTATCCTCCATAAATATAATAGGTTGGCTAGCAAGTACACTCATAACTTGAAATTTGAATAATGATCATGGGTGACAAATATTCCACTTTAAAATAAATTAAATAAAAATTAGACTATTGGGAACAATATGAAACATTGTGGGGAGTTAGGGGGAAACATAAAAATAGGAATAAATATTAGGGGTTAGGAGTTGGCCATATCACAAGACTCAAACTATAGGAGGAGAAATCTAAAGAAAAATATAAGGGAAAGGTTGTAGTTTCTACAATTTTCACATCATCTTCATCTTGAATTATTGACTATGGTGCTTCTCACCACACGAGTTCATCACAGGTTGAATTATCTTCCTTAGAGCCTTCTAACATATCTACTATCACCTTGGGTGATGATACTCCAAATTTATTTATAGGGAGAGGGTTTTTTGAAGTTGAAGGAGGAACATTCACAAATGTTCTAAGTGTACCTTCACTTTTGGCTAATCTCCTATTAATGTATCAGATTGCTCACATGGGGAAATATATGAGAGTAATTTTTACTCTAGATAGAATTAAGATTAGAGATTTGGAAAATAATGATTTAGTAGTTTTGGTAATGTTAGATCACCATTCTAGGTTATATACCTTCTTAAATTTTTAATCTAGTGTAAATCTCCCATATCCTTGCTTACTCATCCAAATGTGATAAGAAAATTATGGAATGAATGGTTTGTCCACCTTAACTATTTTTATCTTGAGAAACTAAGTTAGAAATACATGGTCATATGATTTCCAAGAGTCACATTCTTCAAGGGTCTTTGTGAGGGTTGTACCCTTGGTAAGCATCCCAAAGAAGAAATTGACAAAGGTAAATCCTAGAGGGAAAAACAATATTTGGAGCTACTTCATAGTGATGTATTAGGGGAATTTCCCCATCCATCCTTTCCTAAGGAAAGATATGTCCTCACCTTCATGGATAATTTTTCTAGATATACATGGGTCTAATTTCTTAGACAAAAATATGATTTTTTGACAAGTTTTGAGATTTCAAGGCACTAGTTAAGAAACAATTAGGGAATGTCATCAAAATTCTTCAAACTGATAATGGGGGGGGATATGTAAATATTAAGTTTGAATAGTTTTGCATAGTAGAGGGGACATACATACAAAAAATAGTTCTTAATACTCCTAAATATAATGGTGTGGTAGAATGTAAGAAAAATCCTTGAAAGAGATGGCTAATTGTATGATACACCCAAAGGTCTTACACTACAGTACTGGGTAGAAGAAATAAATTTTTCATGTTCTATATAAAATAGAGCTCCTCACATATAATTGAATGGTATCTCTCCTTTTGAATCTTGGATAGGAAGAAAACCAAATTAGTTGAGCACTTTAGGGTCTTTGGATCTCCATCTATGGCTCAAATGCCTCAGTAGCATCACATAGATATGGATTATCAATCCAAATCTTGCATATTTTTAGGTTATCTAGATGATATAAAATGATATAGGATTATCCAAAAAACTACATATGAGTTTTTCATTGAGAGAAGTGTTAAGTTTCAAGAGGATCCTATTGACTCTACACTTAATATTTCAACTTTTATCAAGGAATCACTTGGTTTTGATGATTCTTCTAGCAACTTTGATCATCCATAACAAGTTCTTGAGGAAGAGTCTTCTTCTAATAGTGAGGATATAAGTGACGAGGATCCATCTTCATCTACTTCATCACATGGTTTGGAGGATGATAGTCTAGCACCTCACTCACCCATTTCTCACCCTCTTTAGGTCAAACATACACTTGACATTGCAGACACTTGGATAGGTATTCCAATAGAAAATGGAAGTACATAGCCAGATTACCAAAATGGGATACACTATTTCTTAGGCTCTACCTCTCATCCACAAAAAAATCAAGATCCATTAGGCATACCTGAGTGGGATAGGGATATGCAATAGGAATATGATTCCTTACTTAGAAATCACACATGATTTAACTTCACTTCCTAAGGGAAGGCAGATGGATCGATGTAAGTGGGTCTATCAAACCAAGTTTGCAGTAAGTGGGTCAATTGATAAGTACAAGTCAAAGTTGGTTGCCAAGGATTTATCACATGTTGTTGGCATTGACTACATTTATACCTTTGCATTTGTGGCCAAGATGACTTCTATTCGACTTACTTTGGCTATTGCCACCTTATATGGTTGAGATGTTCATTAGATGGGTGTGAAGAGTGTTTTTCTTTATAAATACTTTGAGGAGGAGATATACATGGAAAAATTACCAAGGTTTATTCAAGATTCATCCTTAACACATGCAGACTTAGGAAATCTAGTTAACTTATGGTCTTACACAAGCCCCTAGGGCTTGCTATGCCAAGATGAATTCCTTCTAGAATTTTCTTTTACTTGGTTCCATTTAGATCATAATGTGTACTTCTTATGATTGGATGATTCATTATTGATACTAGTACTTTATGTTGATTATATTCTAATCACTAAGAGTTCATTTGCTATTGTAACTGTGAAGTAATTTATCTAGAAAAAGTTTGAAATGACTGGATTAGGTTTAGTGCATTACTTCCTTAGTATTAATATTTCATAGTTTGATAAAGGGATCACTCTTGTTTAACACAAGTACACCATTTATCTTCTTGCTTGATTTTACATGGTTGAATACAAGCCATCTCCAACTCCCCTTCTATCTAGAGTCAAGGTTGAGGTTGACAATACTACACCATTGGTTGATGCTACCTTGTATCACCAACTTGTTGGTAGTATCATTTATTTGACTTATACCATGCCTAAAACTTTCATATGTTGTTGGTATGGTTTCAAGATTTATGTAGGAGCCTCATGAGTTGTATTAGAAAGTAGCTAAGATGATTCTCTACTATCTTTAAGGAACTATTAGATTTGGGATTCACTATAGAGTTGACACATAGGTTGATTTGGTTAGCTATACAAATTCAGAATAGGCTAGTGATTCTTAGTCTAACAAGTCCACTTCAATTTATTATTTCTCAATTGGTTCTCATGCTATTAGCTAGTCTAACAAAAAATAGAATGCTATTGCTTTATCCTCCACATAGGTCAAGTATTGAGGAGTTATTAATGCAACCACTAAGGCTATTTGGGTTTAGGGTATTCTCTTTGAGTTTGGTATTTCCTTAATTTAAACCTTAATCATTTGTTATGACAATCAAAGTATTATCTAGATATGCAAGAATCCAGTCCAACACTAGTAGATAAAACACATTAAGATTCAAATGAATTTAATTTGGGAGCTCATTCATATTGAGATCATTTCCTTAGTCTTTTGCTAATCTTCAGAGTAGGTTGTGCTGAAATGAACAAGACAACTAAGAGGGGTGGGGTGAGTCATTTGTAGCAAATTAAACCTTCAAAACCCTCAATAGTAAATAGATCCAGAAGCATTCATTAAACCCTTATTCTATTAAATTGATTAAACATGAAAGGAAGATAACAAAAAATAAAATCACAACAACATACACATGAGAACAGCAGATTTACATGTCCAAAACCCAATGAGTTAAAAACCATGGTGAGGACTAGCTCACAATATAAGTAATAGCAAAACCGATGCAAAGGGGCTCACCGCTAGATTATGACACATTGTCCAAAAGGATCACAACCAGGGTTTACTGCCATAGAAATAATACAAGAAGATAAAAGAATAATGTTACATAAAGAAAACACTTCTCAATGCAACAAGGAGTCCACCACAATTGTTCACATACTTTCATAGTATCACATGAAATATTTTGGATTCCTTTAGCTTATTGCCTTCAGCAAACCTAACATGAAATTCACACTGCTCTATTCAATTTTTCATCACACACATAACTTGAAACAATCTCGCATCTATATTGCTTATTACTCTTTCACTCACCTCTTGCATCAACACCATACATGTTTATATCAAGCTCTACCTCAAAAAATTTCTCCAATGTCGGCCATTAGTTGTTATACATTCAAATTCAAAATAGGTAAGCACCTAAAAATTCCTGAGATGGATAGGAACAAAAGGAGGCCTACATAAATCCTTAATTAGGACCCAAATAGATCCCACAACACTTCAAAATGCTTCCACAAGCCTCACATGTAGTGTTAAACACAAAGTCAGCCAACACCTATGCAAAACACCATAGACATTAAGTACATGCTTCCTTAAATCAAGCTGAATGTTTTAGACAACATAATTCACTTGAACTCAATATAGAATAATCCATGAACTACTTAAGATTCATCAAAAACTTCATCCAAGCTCACATCAACATATACTTTAACTTAGAACATCTAATAACCCTTAATTACATACTGATAAATGAAACTCTCACTATACTGCACCAAAGCAAGTAAAAAATTGAACACAAAAAGATAAAAGCATTATAAGAAAATTTCCAAGTCTACAAAACCTAAATCCAAACATTGGAGAAATATGGAGCAAATACATTTCTCCCACACCACAGAAAAAATCACTGAACAACTAGTTCACACACTGGTGAAAATATCTTGCATTACACAATGATTTAGAAACCCAAATTTTGAATATAGCAATCTCTATCAACCTGTTACCAATTTTTAGCCACTTGCTTAAAGTTATTAAAAATTTAACGCAATTACTTGTTGGGGTATTAAAATTTTGATGTCCAGTTATCCAATAAACTTTTTTTTTCAAAACAAAAGAGTGTTCAGGTTTGGTTTGTCAAAATCATTCAAACTGTTCAAATCAAACTCATTGAATAGTCCTAACAAAGCAAATGCTAAACAAATTTCATTTGGAGAACAAAATATTCAAGCTGAATTATTCATTATACAATGATTGTTACTACAGATTATCAAAAAGGCATTGCAGATATAAGAATAGGAATGCAAGAAATCATTCATTTTTTTTATTACAGAACATATGTTTTGAACAATTGTAGTTTCATTGTTTCATTATGTAATCAAGATAAACTCAAAAAAATACATGTCATTGCATATCGGGAACAAATTATTTACTAAGGACAATATTATGTAATCCCACACAAGCCGTGGGAGTAGCCTGATTTGATTTCTTAATAAAATGATGAATACAAGTAAAATGCATATCACACAACTAAAAATAATGTAAGAATAGAGAGATAAGGTGATTTGTCATTGCTTGGAGTGATGAATCATCATCGCAATCGGTTTGATCATGTTTCAACTCCAGCTGCAAGGTTTACCTTCAAAATTGTGAGGAGTGATGTTAGAGCAATGAGGAATCACATTCTACCTTATCCCTACTTTACCAACATAAATGAAATTTACATTCTATCAGGCATTCACCAGATGATTAACTTTGAAAAAGTAGAGCATCAAAAGGAACCATTGAATCTATTGTTTTTACTAACTGGTTTGTTTCATGTGCAGAAACATGAAACATAACGTTGTTGATTATCAAATTACAAAATGAGTGGGGTTAAATGTGGCTCCCACAAGGGTGGAGCCCAACTCATTTAAGTTGTGCAATGAAATTTACAATGCTCAGCCATTAGAAACAAGATAATGAATCTTTTCAGACTTCAAGTGAACAGGCATACATGCCAAATTCTTGAAGGAGCTACAAAAGTTTAAGATAATAGTGATACCAGAAATTTGAACATCATGAGGTCTATATGCTATTTTAAAAGTTCCAGAGAATAGTTTTGGATGAAAGAAATCATGGAATTATTATAATATATGCAAATTTTTTATGTATTTTTGAATGCATAAATTCTTTTGTTGCAGATTTATTTATCAGAAAAGAACATACAAGAGCAAACATAAACAATTGAGAGATAATGTAAAATCATATAAGGATTTTATCATTTTGGTAAAATATTTCTTATGCAACATGATAGATATACAGTTATCTTAGAACATGCATCAGTTTTAACATAAGGTTTTTTAGGGACATTGACAAATGTGTAGAGCTTGAAATGAACAAAGAGTCCCTCATAGTTGCTTTTTGAAATTTCAATATAAAAGGGAGCTAGAATTTTATGGATATAAATAGATTTAGAAAAACTTATGTGGCTGTAGCCATTATAAACAAATGAAATTCACAAGAATCTTTAGAAAGAAATACATAAATCATAATTATACTTTCTGAAGTATAAAGGCAACAACTATCAGCATATTGTTACCCTGTTTCAGAAAGAAAAGCATGAATGCACATATGCTGAACAATAACAACCTTAGAGTTTTATTCCTGAGAGCTCAAAGTATAAACACCAAGAAGAATGTAATCCCAAAAAAAGATGAAAGACCAAGAAACAAAAGGTTCGACTCGAATGAAGATAACCTTGAAAAACTCATATAAAGCCCATCAAAATTCAGAAAGGCTGACTAGGGTTTTGTCAAGGAATTGCAAAATCCAACAAATTTTCAGTGGCATCCAAGTGAATGTACAGATTTCAAGACACAAAGATATAGAAGAGGCCACAACTATTATATTATTTTTTACATTTAAACACAAAATACAGTTTCTGGAAATATACCCATTTTCTGGAGTGGTGTTTGAAAGAAAAAAAACTATAAAAATAAAGAAAAATGACATACCAAGGCTTCTATGAGAATTTTATCAACACAAAACCTCAAGTTAAGAGTCTTTTAAATGGAAACTAGAAAGGAAAACCCAATAGAGAAACAAATTTAACAAAAGAATGATCAGAGTTTGCTCATGGCTGCAGTCTGGAAGCTCTCAGAAAGCTTCAGAAAATGAAGGAAATTTGTCAAAATTTTCTAGAATGGAGAACTTACCTTATATATTTGCATTTATCTTCCATAAACCTTCAGAAATGCCACAAAAAGATAGAAATTCCAAGCTAAAGCTCGGCCAAATCATAACGGTCACATGAAAAAGACAAGTGTAAGAAAAAACCATCAGAAAATGTAAGAAGTTGTGCCATGTAAGCTTTCAAAAGCTTTCAAAAATCACAAAAAATTCCAAATTTGAACAAAAGGAGAGCTTACCATGAGATTTCTGCCTCCAATCTCCAGTTTTCCTTCAGAAATAACGTCAGTAAAGAGATTTATAGTGAAAAATGGCTAGGGTTTGAGGATGGTGGCTTGCTTCTCTTCTTCTTCAGCAATAGTGAATGAAAAGAACGAGTGTTTTGTTATTCTTTTTAGGGTTTAAGACCCTAGAAGATTCAATGGAGGAAAGGATTTTTCCTTTAAGTTTTAAGTTTTAATTTAAAACTTTATTTTTTCCATGTATGTGTCGTGGCATTTCGTATGCCTTTTGAATTTATTTTATTCATTAAACTAAGATAATGAAGCTTTTTGTAATCACCACTTTAAATATTTGGTTTGGAATTTAATTCAAAGTTGTATAACTTTATTTAAATGATTGATATAAAATCATTTTAAATAAAAGTTATTATTATAAATGCAAAAATAAAGAGTGATTATTAATTTTTATTTGCATTCATTTTTTTTGTAAATCTTTATTTAAAATGATAAGTTATAAATCATTTTAAATAAATGATAATCATAAAATGCAAATGAAAAATGATTTGAATGTAATTTCAAATTATAAGACTTGGTAAAAAAGAGTTCAAATTGAGCTTTCAATGACTTGTATGAGTCATAGAGATGGTTAAGAAATCAGTGCCAACATGTGGAGTAAAGACAGGGGGTTTTGAGGCAATTAATTGGGAGTTTGACTTCAGTTATGAGTTCCCTTTTACTTAACTTGAGTCAAGGAGTGATTTGAGGCGTAAAACATGAGTTCACATTCAGTTATGATCCTATTTTTTAGGGATTTTCAGTTTCATACGACCCTTTGGAGTTGTTTGAGTTTTGACAACTCTTTTTGCATACTTGGAGGAGCATCTTCAGTTTCATGACTTGTTTGGAGGAGAAGAAGGACGACACATTTTTCTTGGAGCCAAAATTCAAATTCAAATTTTGAGAGCCTTTTCTATAAGTCCTTCTCTTCTTTCTTATTTTCTCTAGTTCTTGGTTTGGAAATTGCTGTGAGAGCACTATTCACACTTTGTAACTCATTTTCTTAATGAGATTTACAATCATTTTGTAGAGCATATTTTTCCTTTGAGATGCAGATACTCCTTACTTTTCAATAAAAAAGCTTGTTTCCTCCTCAATTATTCTTTGGTTTTCAGTATTGATTGTGAAATAGATGATAAAATATTGTGTTTTCCTTTATTTTTATCAAATTCCTTCAGTATTGAATACAAAGAGTGGCATGTTATAGTGCAGGTCTATAAATGTGTTTATCATTCTGTTGGATCAAAATTGTGAAAAAAATATTGTTTTCCTTTTCAGAACATCAAAAAATCCAAAACCTTTCATAAGAATCAATTATGCAAGAATGTGTAGTTGAGTTGTGAAACAAAATTTTTTTCTTTAATTGACTGGTTTTGTGAGTATTCAACAACATTGTCAAAAGTGTTGCCTTTGGTGTATCACCTTTTAGTGATAGGTTTTAAGTTACAAGCATATCCTTCTTACTCTTTTCCCTATCATTTTTTAGTATTTTTTCAAGTTATCTAAAGGGGAGCCAATCCATAATTTGCAGGTCCACTTCATTCTCAGGTCACCCACAACCTTGAAGTGTTCCCATGTGTCAATAGGTTGCTGAAGTTCACAACTTAGCAGGGGTGCAAACCTTATTTGACAACAGTTTTGGGCACACCTAATGGGACTGAGAAATGTTTTTCAGTCCTAATCTAGAATTATCACACTGTTGTTTGGTGTGTGCAATAGAGATTGTAGTCTTTAAGAGATGATTTTTAGCATACCTGGAAACTCCAAGTTCTAGTTTAGAAAAATCCAGTGTATTTTAGCCTATAAAAAAAGTACAGACTAGGAGTAATTCATCCGCCTTTGAATATTTGTAGTTATCCCCACCTAGAAGAAAGGGGAGAGAAGTCCAAAAGGTTCATAAAACAATTTTTTATTCAAGAAGATCGAAGTCTAATCCTCCTACTTAGAACAACCATACTACTGCTCAATTTTTTCTTGCTGTAACAATCCCAATGGCTCAACCACCACCACCCATAAATCAACCTTTTATTTCATTTGATCAAGGTAGCCCCTTGAACCTTGCTCAACACAATGATATTCTAGTTACAACCTTGAAGAGCTTGCCATTTTTTATTGGAGAAGACCAGAACACAACCATAGAACACATCAGATATGTGGCTTCGTTGTGTGGGGTGCATCACATAACCCAACAAGACGTTGCAGTGAGGCTCTTGGCAGCTTCTTTCAAGGGGAAATCCCTTCAATGCTTTAGAAGCCTTACCGTCAATTCAATCACTACATGGGACGAGCTAGGTGAGCGGCTCAATAAACAGTTCGAGGAAAAATATGATCATCTTTCGCTAGTGGAGTAGTTGACCACTATTAAAAGAGATCCACATGAGCCTCTAATGGACTTCAACTATCGCTTCAAAAGGACCTGGAACTGGATTCTAGCCACAGTAAAGCCTTCTAATGATCATGCTTACTTGTATTATTTAAGGTCCTTGCATAGTGATATCTCACTCGTGATACAATCCTTAGGAGGTGATACATTACCAACAACATTTGATGTTGTTGTTAGAGATAAAAATAGTCTAATACAGGCAAGTAAAATAGCCCCTAGGCCTCCTATGCCTTATTTTGCTGACTTACAGCCAACTACCTCTGCTTTACCACCTACTGTAGCTACTGTTCCTACTTTTCTAAATTTTAATGCACAAGTAGCAGCTCAAGTGCATGTTGTTCCTAGCCAATTTCAGGAATTAGTTAGCATAAAGGAGCAGAATGGAAACATCCAAAAGACCCTACAGACTTTTGGTAACGAGTTGGTAAATATTAAGAAGTAGCAAAATCAACCACTTGTCCCATTTCAGTCCAATCCTCAGTTTTAGAGGAGAAATTTTAATCAAAGGCCTTTCCAGCCTTATAATCCTAATGCCCCTAGTACTTCCAAGGAAGTGGTTCCTATGTAAAATAACTTGGCAGCTAATTACAAATGGTGTTTTCCATGTAATCAGCCACACAATCAGGCATTGATGGTGCAAAACAGTGTTGATGTTTCACAAAGTTCAACTCAGGAGGCTTCAAGACAATGGACTACTCATATAGATCAAGGCAAACTTGGTGTTTCTTTTTTGAACTGGAAAGGTGAGGAGTTTTGTGGGCTTAATGACCCACAAGGTCAGTCAAGTAATCTTGTATCATCCAACACAAGATCAAAGAAAAGAGCTGTAGATTTAGGGCAACAAACTAATGGGGATAAAAATCAGTCGTCCATGAGTTCACAGAGCCAAGTCAGACCCTTTGCTCCACAAAATGTGAAATTTTTTCCAAAGACATAACCTTTGGCTGGAAAAGATCAGCCTAGAGTACTAGCGCAACCAACACAAATACATAAAGATGTTGTTGTTCCCAAAGGATATCAAATGGTTAGTTCTGGTAATTTCAACATTTTGGAACATATGAAGAAGACAAACGTTAATGTTTCAATGTGGTATTCTTTTGCTCTTCCTCAGAAAAAAGATCTCTTGCATGAGGCTTTGTCGAGGTTTTCTTTATCAGAATAAGTTTTGAATTAGCAACTTGCTAAGGTTATCCTTACAAATGACTCTCCTAAAGAGAAAGAACAACAAGCTATTAAAGCCAAGGCACCTCCTTTTTATGTTTCTTTGATTATAGGAGATGATCTAGTACATAATTGCATGATTGACTCAGGGGCTAGTAGTTTAGTAATTCCCAAATAGATTGTTGATAGGTTGGGGATTGAGTATGAGCCACTTGAAAAGGGGGTAGTGCAATTGGATGGTATTTTTGTTAACACAGTAGGGGTCATTAAAAATCCGAGCTTAAATTTACATGACTATCCAAACTTTGCAATACCACATGATATCTATGTTATAGAGTTTCCTCCATACTTTGCTATTTGTTTATCTAGAGATTTTACAGCCAAGATAGGTGGTTACCTATCCTTAGATTGGTCTCATATGTTTTTCAGAACTAGGTATGGTACTAGGGCAACTATAAAATTTGAGCCCATATCTAAAGATCATATTGAACCTTACCATTGTCCTCCTATTAATGCTAATTTTTTTACCAGTGAACAAGAGGAGTATCCTGTTGTTCAAGAGAATGAAATTCAAACAAAAGGAATATTGGATATTCTCCCTAAAGAGTGGGCATCTCAAACTCATGAGATCGGTACAGGTGAACAACTAGAAGAGGTTGATATTGGTCTTTATATGATGCATGAGACTGACTCTTGTATGCCTAACATTGAGAAAGACAAAGAACAACATGGTGAACATTAGGAAAATGAAGTGTGGGAGCTATTTTTTGATGACTCAAGGAGTAAGGTTGGTGCTGGTGGTGGGTGTATGCTTGTTTCCCCAAAAGGTGAGAAGTACTATTTAGCTTTCAGATTCTATTTTAGTTGTTCTAACAATGCTACTGAATATGAAGCTCTAATCCAAGGCTTGGAGTGGGCAAGACAAAGAGGTATTAGTTGCCTAAAAGTTTATGGGGACAACAAATTGGTTTTGAATCAGGTGAGAAAGCTTAATGTTGTAAAAAATGATGCACTCAGGTCTCATAGGAATAGAGTATGGGACCTCTTGGAAGGATTTGAAGCATTTAATTTTATTTGCATACCTAGAGCTCAAAATAGACATGTTGATAGATGAACATGATATTCCAAAAGAGATTAGTAACGGTAGAGCTAATCAACATATTAAGATTGTGTTTAGGCCTGTTGTGCCTAATAATAACATACACTAGCAAGTATTTGATAGTGACCAATAGATTTCAGCTTTTTAAGAGAAGAAGTTGAGTTCTCACATGCCAATTAGGAAAAGTTACAACACCAGTATAGTGATCAGATCATTTAGCTAAAAAATAACAAGTTTCCAAAGGGCTTGGTCACTCTAGAATCTATTTTCAATACTGATGATGAAGCTAGAAAACCCAAGGGTAGTATACAATTTCAACAAGATCACTATGAAGAAGTTGAAGTTTTCAAAGAGAAGCTTCTTAAACTGGGAAAGGTATGTACAACAGAAGAAAAACATGCATTTATTCAGTTGTGTCAAGAATTTAATGATATATTTGCATGGAAATATACTGATTTAAAGGGTTTTGATCCCCAGCTTGCTCAACATACTATTGAACTAGAGCCTAATGTCAAACCTGTTAGGCAAAAACATAGGCCTTTGAATCCTAAATGAGAACCTCTTATGAAGAAGGAACTGGATAAATTGATTGAAAGCAACATTATTTTTCCCATTAAGCATACTTCATGGGTTTCAAACCTAGTGCCAGTAAGAAAGAAAAATGGTGAGATAAGACTGTGTGTAGATTTTCGTGAATTAAATAGGGCCTCTTTAAAAGACTGTCATCCTTTGCCTTCTATGGAACAAATAATTTAGGTAGTCTTAGGATCAGAAAGGTTTTTCTTACTAGATGGCTATTCTGGTTACAATTAGATATTAGTGAAAAAAGAAGATCACTACAAGAAAGCATTCACCACAAAATGGGGGACTATGGCCTATAATAAAATGCCCTTTGGTTTGTCCAATGCTGGGGAAACCTTTCAGAAAGCTATGGATATGGCCTTTCAAGGTTGAATGTACAAGATTGTCTTAGTATATCTTGATGATATCATAGTTTTTTCTAGAGAGGCTAAGGATCATTTGAATCATTTGAGGCAGATTTTTGAGAAATGTAGGGAATTTGGGATATCACTTAATCCCAAAAAGTGTGTATTTGTTTTTCATGAAGGTAGATTGCTCGGTTACATAGTGTCTAAACAAGGTATCACTATTGACCCTGAAAGAGTAAGTGCTATCTTAGATCTTCCTTTACCAATACACAAGAAAGGTTTACAGAGTTTCATTGGTAGGATTAACTTTGTTAGGAGGTTTATCCCTGACATTGCTGATTTATTAAGTCCACTAACTCATATGTTGAGAAAGAAATATACCTTTCAGTTGGACTAAGGATGGGAAAATAAGTTTTGACCTTATAAAGGAAGAATTAGTAGCTACACCTACACTTCTGAATCTTGATTTTTTGAAGGATTTCATTTTATATGCCTATGGGAACATTGATTCTCTTTCAGCTATGCTTGTACAATGTAATGGTGAAGGATCTGAATAGCCTGTGGCCTTCTTCAGTCAAGGACTCAAAGATTATGAGCTAAGGTATACTTTCGTGGAAAAACATGTTCTTGTTGTTATAAGAAGTTTGAAAAAAATTAGACACATGCTTTCAAATAACAAGATTATACTAATGGTTGCTCATCCAAGTGTGAAAGAGTTTTTATTGAACATAGATTTGAGTGATAAAAGAGTTGGTTGGGTGACCAAGGTGATGGAGTATGACCTTGAGATAAAGGTTACCAAACTGATAAGAGGGAGAGGTCTCTGTGAGCAGCTTACAAAGGACAACAAAAATAGTATAAAAGAGGAGGAAAGTGTTATTTTAGCACTTCAAGATGGAGAACAAGTTGCTGCTCCTACTCCTACAGGTTGGATTATAGAAATGACACATTTTCTGTTGACTAGTGAGTGTCCTCCTAATTTGACTAAATCGAAAAGAAGGTATTATAGATTGCAGTCCATACCTTATGTTCTCTTAAATGGTTTAATTTTTAGAAAGGATTTTCATGGTGTCTTGTTGAGATGTATTGAAGCTGATCAGGTTGATAGAGTGTTGCATGAGTTTCATGAAGGATCAGTTGGTGGAAACTTCTCTCCAAGAGCTACAACTCTTAAAATAATGAAATGAGGCTATTACTGTCCTACTTTATTCAAGGATGCCCATGCATGGGTGACAAAGTGCAAAGAATGTGCTATCTTTATAGGAAAGGAGAAGTTAGTTTTCCTTCCACTTCAACCAATTCAAGTTGAACAACCCTTCATAAAATGGGGCTTAGATTTCATTGGGGTGATAAACCCACCATCAAGTGCAGGCCATAAGTGGGTGCTCACAACTACTAATTATTTTTCAAAATGGGCTGAAGCTGTAGCACTCAAAGAAGCTAATGAGATAGCTGTTTTAAATTTTTGTGAGGAGCTGATAACCAGGTTTGGAGTTCCTAAATCTATTGTTTCTGATAATGCACTTGCATTCATAAGAACTAGAGTATCTGATTGGGCTGTTAAAAATGGTGTTTACTTGAATACATATTCTAACTACTATCCTCAAGGTAATGGACAAGTTGAGTCCACTAATAAAAACCTTTTAAGGATCATCAAGAGGACCATGGAGGGTAATCAGAGAGCCTAGCATACTAAGCTAAAATTAGCTTTGTGGGTTGATAGAATTACATCCAAAAGGTCAACTGGGCTTTCCCCATACATGCTTGTGTATGGGAAAAAGGAAAGACTACCCATTTCTCTTGAGCTCCTAGCTCTTGATCTGGTAAATTAGCTTGATATGATTGAAGAAGAGCCTATGACAACAAGGTTGGCTCAACTGATAGAACTTGAAGAGGTCAGAGCTAAAGCAATGAAAAATATTGAGCAACATGAGGCTCAAATGAAAAGATCATTTGATAAAAAGGCATCTCCAAGAGTGTTCCAGGAAGGTGGCATAGTGCTAAAGTGGGATGAACTCAAAAGAAGGCCTGGAAAGAACTCTAAATTTGATGCATTCTGGAGTGGGCCTTACATCATAATTGAGAAGAAACAATATAATTCCTTCCAACTATCTAATTTGGATGGTGAAGTGGAGCCAATCCCAATGAATGGGATTCACCTCAAGCATTGTTTTTGAGGTAGGCTTTAATTTGTACATATTTGTTTAAATTCTAGATGTTCAATAAGTGCTTCTGCACATAGATTAGTTGCATCTGAAGTTTCCTCTAAGTGTTGTTTTGCACAGTTATTAGTTTACTTTGAGTTTTGTTGGGAGGGAATAAAGCTCAAAATCTGATTTTACTATCTATAATTCAATGAGATAGACACTTCCTATTCATAACATGGAACAAAACTTCAATGTCATCAACAAGTATATACCCCATGGGACTGTAACTAATAACAAAAAAGTTACAAGCAGTTACAACTGAAAAAGGAACTTTGTACAAGGTTTTTTGGGTTAAAAAGGGACATAAAAAAATTCCATACCCAATGAAAAAGTAAGGAAATTGGCCTATTTTGTTTAGCAAGCAAACAACCCTGAGAGGTCACCAAAAATGTTACCACTTTTAGCCACTTGCTTAAAATTGGTAAGAATTTAATGCAATTACTTGTTGGGGTATTAAAATTTTGATGGACCCAGTTATCCAATAAACTTTTGTTTTCAGAACAAAAGAGTGTTTAGGTTTGGTTTGTCAAAATAATTCAAAAAGTTCAAATCAAACTGATTGAATAGTCCTAACAAAGAAAATGCTAAACAAATTTCATTTGAAGAACAAAATATTCAAGTTAAATTATTCATTATATAGTGATTGTTACTGTTGATTATCAAAAAGGCATTGCAGATATAAGAACAAGAATGCAATAAATCATTCATTTTTTAATACAAAACATATGTTTTGAACAATTGCAGTTTCATTGTTTCATTATGTAATCGAGATAAACTTAGAAAAATGCACAAGCCTTTGCATATCAGGAACAAATGATTTATTGAGGAAAATATTTTGTAATCCCACACAAGCCGTGGGAGTAGCTTGATTTGATTTCTTAATCAAATGATGAATACAAGTAAAATGCATATCACACAACTGAAAATAATATAAGAATAGGGAGAGAAGGTGATCCGTCATTGCCTGGAATGATGAATCATCAGCGCAGTCGGCTTGATCATGTTTCAACTTTAGTATCAGGTTCAACTCCAACCCCAAGGTTTACTTGCAAAATTGTGAGGAGTGATGTTAGAGCAATGAGGAATCACATTCTACCTTATCCCTACTTTACCAACATAAATGAAATTTACATTCTATCAGGCATTCACCAGATGATTAACTTTGAAAAAGTAGAGCATCAAAAGGAACCATTGAATCTATTATTTTTACCAACTAGTTTGTTTCATGTGCAGAAATAGGAAACGTAACGTTGTTGATTATCAAATTACAAAATGAGTGGGGTTAAATGTGGCTCCCACAAGGGTGGAGCCCATCTCATTTAAGTTGTGCGATGAAATTTACAATGCTCAGCCATTAGAAACAAGATAATGAATCTTTTCAAACTTCAAGTGAACAGGCATACATGCCAAATTCTTGAAGGAGCTACAAAAGTTTAAGATAACAGTGATACTAGAAATTTGAACATCATAAGGTCTATATGCTATTTTAAAAGTTCCAGAGAACAGTTCTAGATGAAAGAAATCATGGCATTATTACAATATATGCATGCAAATTTTTTATGTATTTTCAAATGCATAAATTCTTTTGTTGTAGATTTCTCTATCAGAAAAGAACAAACAGGAGAAAACATAAACAACTGAGAGATAATGCGTAGTCATATAAGGATTTTATCATTTTGGTAAAATATTTCTTATGTAACATGATAGATATACAATTATCTTAGAACATTCATTGGTTTTAGCATCAGGTTTTTTAGGGACATTGACAAATGTGCAAAGCTTGAAATGAGCAAAGATTCCCTCATAGCTGCCTTATGAAATTTCAATATAAAAGGGAGCTAGAATTTTATGGATATAAAAAGATTTATAAAAGATTATGTGGTTGCAGCCATTATAAACAAATGACATTCACAAGAATCTTCAGAAAGACATACATAAATCATTATACTTTCTGAAGTATAAAGGCAATAACTATCAACATATTGTTACCTTGTTTCAGAAAGAAAAGCATGAATGCACAAAGGCTGAACAATAACAACCTTAGAGTTTTATTCCCGAGAGCTCAAAGTATAGACGCCAAGAAGAATGCAATCCTGAAAAAGATGAAAGACCCAAAAACAAAAGGTTCAGCTCAAATGAAGATAGCCCTAAAAAACTCATATAAAGCCCATCAAAATTCAGAAAGGCCGACTAGGGTTTTTTCAAGGAATTGCAAAATCCAACAAATTTTCAATGGCATCCAAGTGAATGTAAAGATTTCAAGACACACAGATATAAAAGAGGCCACATCCATTATATTTTTTTTGGCATTTAAACACAAAATATAGTTTCCAGAAATATACCCATTTTATGGAGTGGTGTTTGAAACGAAAACAACTGTAAAAATAAAGAAAAATGGCATACCAAGGCTTCTATGAGAATTCTATCAGCACAAAATCTCAAGTTAAGAGTCTTTTAAATGACAGCTAGAGAGGAAAAACCAATAGAGAAACAAATTTAACAAAAGAATGATTAGAGTTTGCTAATGGCTGCGGTTTGGAAGCTCTTAGAAAGCTTTAGAAATTGAAGAAAATTTGTCAAAATTTTCCAAAATGGAGAACTTACCTTATATCATTTTATCTTCCATAAAACCTTCAGAAATGCCACAAAAGGATAGAAATTCCAAGCTAAATCTTAGCCAAATCATAACGGTCACATGAAAAAGGAAAGTGTAACAAAAAACCATCAGAAAATGTAAGAAGTTGCACCATGTAAGCTTTCAAAAGCTTTCAAAAATCACAAAAATTTCTAGATTTGAATAAAAGGAGAGTTTACCATGAGATTTATGCCTCCAATCTCTATTTTTCCTTCAAAAATAACACCAGTGAAGAGATTTACAATGAAAAATAGCTAGGGTTTGAGGATGGCGGCTTGCTTCTCTTCTTCGTCAGCAATAGTGAATGAAAGGAATGAGTGTTTTGTTATTCTTTTAGGGTTAAATACCCTAGAAAATTTGATGGAGGAAAGGATTTTTCCTTTAAGTTTTAAGTTTTAATTTAAAACTTTATTTTTTCCATGTCTATGCCATGGCATTTCTTATGCCTTTTGAATTTCTTTTATTCATTAAACTAAGATAATGAAGCTTTTTGTAATCACCACTTTAAATATTTGGTTTGGAGTTTAATTCAAAGTTGTATAACTTTATTTAAATGATTGATATAAAATCATTTTAAATAAAATTTATTATCATAAATGTAAAAATAAAGAGTGATTATTAATTTTTATATGCATTCATTTTTTTTGTAAATCTTTATTTAAAATGATAAGTTATAAATCATTTTAAATAAATGATAATCATAAAATGCAAATGAAAAATGATTTGAATGTAATTTCAAATTATAAGACTTGGTCAAAAAGAGTTCAAATTGAGCTTTAAATGACTTGTATGAGTCATAGATGGTTAAGAAATCAGTGCCAACATGTGGAGTAAAGATAGGGAGTTTTGAGGCAGTTAATTGGGAGTTTGAATTCAGTTATGAGTTCCCCTTTACTTAACTTGAGTCAAGGAGTGATTTGAGGCGTAAAACATGAGTTCACATTCAGTTATGATCCTCTTTTTTAGGGATTTTCAGTTTCATATGACCCTTTGGAGTTGTTTGAGCTTTGACAACTCTTTTTGCATACTTGGAAGAGCATCTTTAGTTTCATGACTTGTTTGGAGGAGAGGAAGGACAACACATTTTTCTTGGAGCCAAAATTCAAATTTGAATTTTGAGAGCCTTTTCTATAAGTCCTTCTCTTCTTTCTTATTTTCTCTAGTTCTTGGTTTGGAAATTGTTGTGAGAGCACTATTCACACTTTGTAACTCATTTTCTTAATGAGATTTACAATCATTTTGTAGAGCATATTTTTCCTTTGAGATGCAGATACTCCTTACTTTTCAATAAAAAAGCTTGTTTCCTCCTCAATTATTCTTTGGTTTTCAGTATTGATTGTGAAATAGATGATAAAATATTGTGTTTTCCTTTATTTTTATCAAATTCCTTCAGTATTGAATGCAAAGAGTGGCATGCTATAGTGTAGGTCTGTGAATATGTTTATCATTCTGTTGGATCAAAATTGTGAAAACATTATTGTTTTCCTTTTGAGAAGATCAAAAAAGCCAAAACCTTTCATAAGAATCAATTTTGCAAGAATATGTAGCTGACTTGTGAAACAAAACAATTTTCTTTAATTGATTGGTTTTTTGAGTATTCAATAGCATTGCCAAAAGTGTTGCCTTTGGTGTATCACCTTTTAGTGATAGGTTTTAAGTTACAAGAATATCCTTCTTACTCTTTTCCCTATCATTCTTTAGTATTTTTTCAAGTTATCTAAAGGGGAGCCAACCCATAATCTTGAGGTCCACTTTGTTCTCAGGTCACCCACAACCTCGAAGTGTTCCCATGTGTCAATAGGTTGTTGAATTTCACAACTTAGCAGGGGTGCAAACCTTATTTGACAACACAACCTTGGATAACCCATAAGATCTACAAAGGCATAACATTAACATAGAAGGAACACAAAGCACAATATCAGAGCACACTATGGACATTTTCACAACATAGTTTACTATGTTTATTAATTTTTTGCAAAAGAACTTGGAAACCAAGTACCAAAGACATCATATCAGCTCATTATATCATTCTAACTCATCTTTAGACTCTTGAACAAAATAATAGCTCCATGTACTCACAACATGCTTCTTCAAGGTCTCAACTACACATGCACAACCTGTTTTCCATAATTTTCTCAATATCCTCAACATCTTCATCCCATAGTTCACATCAATGACAACACTAGTCAATAGACTTCTTGTTGATATCAATGACAATAACATCATACTTGAAACAACCTCCCCCTTTGTTATTGATGGAAACACAAGATGTGAAAAGCCACCAAAGATCACAAAATAGCTCTGAAAATTCTCTCCCTTTTTTTAGATTAGATAGCCTACACAACATTCCTAAAACCTCTCTTTTTTCACATGATTCTCTCCCTGCGTAGATAAGTTATTTTTTCACATGATTCTCTCTCCCACTTTGACATCAATGGAAAATGATAAAATTCTTTGGATTGTTCTCCCTCTTTGAAATTGAACCAAAATTACCTACTCTTAATACTCCCCCTGAGGAGTACACCCAAGCAACTCAAAAAAATAATGAAAACACATGACACTACCTACCCCCCTGAGAGGTAGCCACCAACATCAATCTAGAAAAGAGATAGATCTATAGATCCACTAGACTGATGCACCTCCATATGCATCTAGTTCGATAAAGGAGGGGTAATAACCCCCAACTTATCCTGAAGATACTCAAAAGTATCCTTAGGAAGAGCCTTAGTAAATATGTTAGAAATATAATCCTTTGGAGGAATATACTCAAGCTTCACTTCATTCTCCATAACCTTCTCTCTCAAAAAGTGATACCTGATAGATATATTCTTTTTCCTTGAATGCATCACTGGATTCTTTGAAATGTTTATTGTACTTGTATTATCATAGAAGATAGATATAGGTTCGTCACATACAACTCTGATATCCTTCAATATTTGACTCATCCATAATACCTATGTACAACATGATGTTGCTTCAATATACTCATCCTCTAGAGTAGATAAATAAATTGAATCTTGTTTCTTACTCAACCATGAAACCAATCTACAACCAAGAATGAATGAACCACCACTTGTAATTTTTCTATCATCAACACAACCAACCCAATCTACATCTGTATAAGCATTTAATGTGAAAGAAATGTCCTTAGGATACCACAAACCATAATCTGGTGTACCTCTTAAATATTTAAATATTCTCTTCACTGTTGCAACATGCATTTCTTTAGGATCTTCTTAAAATCTAACCACAAGACAAACTGCATGCATGATATCCGATCTAGTAGCAGTCAAATATATCGGTCTACCGATCATAGATCTATACTTTATTTGATCAACCTTAGGTGAATCATCATCTTTGCTCAATTTACAACTAGTCACCATAGGGATACATAATAGTTTGGAATCATCCATTCCAAACTTCTTCAACATCTCTTTCACATACTTGGACTGTGAAATGGAAATCCATTTATCTGTTTGATTGATTTGTAGCCCAAGAAGAAAATTCATCTCCCCAAATATTGACATATCAAATTCCTTTTGCATTTGTTCAAAAAATTTCTTACACATAACCTCATTTCCACCAAAGATAATATCATCCACATATACAACTACTATCAAGATTTTGTCTTCCTCAATTTTGAAGTAAAGATTACTATCTACAGAGCCCTTACTAAATCCTTGTTGTATCAAGTACTCTTCTAGTCTTTCATACCAAGCTCTAGGAGCTTGCTTCAAACCATATAGTGGCTTCTTCAACTTACATACCATGTATGGTTGATCTGACAACTGAAAACCTTCTGGTTGTTCCATGTAAACCTCTTCTTGCAATTCTCCATTCAAAAAAGCATACTTCACATCCATCTAATAAACCTTAAAATATTTGTGTGTTGCAAATGCCAAAAACATTCTGATAGCTTCCATTCTAGCCACATGGGAAAAAGTATCCTCAAAATCTATACCTTCTAATTTTGAGTAACCCTTACACACAAGTCTTGCCTTGTTTCTTACTACTTCTCCATTCTCATCTAGCTTGTTCCTGAATACCCATTTGGTTCCAATTATGTTATTTTTTTTTTTTTTTTGGTCTAGGGACCAATTCCCAAGTTTGATTTTTCTTTATCTGCATAAGTTCTTCTTCCATTTCCTTCATCCAATTCTCATCCTTACATGCTTCACTCACTGATTTGGGTTCAACTTTAGAAAGTAAACACAAATTTATCTCAAATACAACATCTTTGCTTCTTGTCAATACAAATTTCCTTTTGTCTCCAATGATCTGATCTTTGGAATGATTCTTTTGCACATACTTAGGGGTTTTAGGGATCTTCTTCATAGCTTCTTCCTCTTCATTTTGCACTTCTTTTTCATCAACTATTTCTTCTACTTCTCAACAATTAGGTTCATCTGTTACATATCCATTTATTGCAATAAAATTTTGCAAGTTTTCATAAACTTTAACATTTACACTTTCAACTATCTTTCTCAACCTTTTGTTGTAACATCTGTAAGCTTTACTTCTAATAGAATATCCAAGGAAGATACCTTCATTAGACCTTGCATCAGAATTTCCTAAGTTTTCTTCTTCTCTTTTGATGTAACATTTGCTTCCAAACACTCTAAATTACTTCACAGTAGGAATCCTTCCATACCATAGCTCATAAGGAGTCTTTGTGTTGTTAGCTTTAGTTGGAACTCTGTTAAGTATGTAAACAACCATATGAATAGCTTCTCTCTAGTAGACTTGTGGTAGATTTTCCTCTTTCATCATAGTCCTTGCACCTTCTTGAATAGTTTTTATTTTCCTTTCAAAAACTCCATTCTGTTGAGGAGTTCTAGGGGAAAACACACGCCTCTTTATTCCATGAACTTTAAAAAACATGTTAAAATGATTGGAGGTGAATTCACCACCTTTTTCAAACCTCAAAAATTTTATTTTAAAATCTATTTCATTCTCAACCATAGCTTTAAATCCCTTGAATTTATCTAATGCACCAAATTTCTCTCTAAGAAAAGTAACCCATGTCATTATAGAATAATCATCAATCAAAAGTATTTAAAGTACTTATCACCTTGTAGACTTCTCACCCTTTTAGGACTAAAAAGATATGTATGCACTGATTCCAATAGTTCGGTAGTAGATTGTTCCTTTCCCTTAAAGCTACTCCTTGTTTTCTTTCCAAATTGACAACTCTCATAGACAACATTGATAGGTTTTGTGATTCTAGGTAAATATCTCACAACATGAACCAAACTAATTCTTTCCAAATTATCAAAATTCATGTGACACATTCTTTGGTTCCATAGCCAATTATCTTTAACTTGTGACATAAAATGATGACCATCTACACCATTAAGTTGATAGATGTTTCTATCTACTCTCTTACCAACAACAATCATAGTTTTGGACCCTTTCTGGATCTCACATGCTTCATCCCTAAACACAAGATTATACCCTTTGCTACACATTTTTCTGACACAAGATATTATATTTTAAGCCCTCAACATAGGAAAAATTGTCAATATTATGCTTTCCATCAAAACTAATTGAGCCTATTCAACAAATCTTTGCTCCTGGATCATATCCAAATTTAATTAATCCTCCATCATACTTTTCAAGTTTAACAAACTTACTTTTGTCTCTGGTCATATGATTAGAGCAACCATTTTCAACAAGCTAGTAATTCTTATCCTCTTTGACATGAAAAGTAGACAACAAAGTACCTTCAACCTTATCCTTCATCTTCAGAACACTTTCCTTCACACAACTTTCAGGGTTAGAAGAACCAGATTCTTCTTTTATAGCCAAAAACAAACATTCATTATCATCAAAATCTCCATAATAAGATTCATCATCAAAAATACCAACATCTTCTTTCACACAATAGGCTTTCTTAATCATCTTTCCTTTGTTTTCCTTGTTCTTATTGTTTAGAGCTCTTTTTGGACATCTAGAAGCATAATGGCCTATACCACAATAGCTAAAACATTTGAAAGGTAATTTACCTTGATACCTACTGGTTCCTTTTTTCATTCTTCTCACAAAGTTAGCTTTCAAATCATCAAGATCTTCATCACCTAAATCTTCAACCTTCTATATTTACCAACCTTGAAAGTAGTCTTTACTTTTGTATTTTTCTTTATTTTTTTCATTTCAAATGCAATTAGAGTACCAATTAATCGATCTTTGGAATAATGATCAAAATCAACTATTTCCTCAATAGCAGATACCTTTTCACTGTAGCAATATGAAAGAGGTCTAATAACTTTTTTCACCACTTTAGATTCTTTAACTATTGCACCAAGGCCTCTAATATTACTTACCAATTCATCAGCTCTTTGTCTGTAGCCTTTTATTGTTTCATCTTCAGACATATGCATCATTTCAAACTATGCCTTCAAGTTTTGCAAATTTTCTTATTTGGCCTTTGGATCTCCTTCATAAATGTTTTCTAACTTATCTCAAACTTCTTTAGCAACCTTCAAACTCATAACTTTAACTAATTAAGTATTTGAAAGACTATTCAAAATAATGTACCTTGCCCTAGCAATGATCTCATGCACCTTGATTTATGCACTTGTTCTTGGACCATTCAGAGGTGGAGCATATGTATTTTGATAATCCTTCTCAACCTCATATCTCTAATAACACAAATATCCTTTCATCTTTTTCTTCCAGAATGCATAATATGAGCCATCAAATCTAGGATATTCCAAAGGAATCTTGTTTGACATCCCAGATCTACCTCAAGTGGTTAAGCTCTTCTTCAAGGAACCTTGCTCTGATTCCAATTATTGAAATGAATAAGACAACTGAGAGGGGGGGTGAATCAGTTGTAGTAAATTAAACCTTCAAAACCTTCAACAGTAAACATATCCACAAGCATTCATTAAACCCTTATTTTTTAAAATTGATTAAACATGAAATGCAGATAACAAAAAATGAAATCACAACACCATACACATGAGAACACTAGATTTACGTGGAAAGCCTAATGAGGGAAAAACCACAGTGAGGATTAGCTAAAAATATAAGTAATAGAAAAACCGGTACAAAGGGGCTCATTGCCAGAATATGACACATTGTCCAAAAGGCTCACAACCAAGGCTCACTGCCACATAAAGAATACAAGAATATAGAAGAAGAATGTTATACAGAGAAAAAAATTCTCAATGCAACAAGGAGTCCACCACAATTTCTCACACACTTTCGTAGTCTCACATGAAATATTTTGGATGCCTTCAGCTCACTACCTTTAGGAACCCTAACATGAAATTCACAGTTCTCTGCTCAATTTCACATCACACACATCACTTGCAACAATCTCACATCTATTTTGCTTCTTACTCTTTTGCTCACCTCTTTCATCAACACCATACATATTTATATCAAGCTCTACCTCAAAAACTTTCTCCAATATCAGCCATTAGTTGTTATACATTCAAATTCAAAATAGGTTAGTAACTAAACATTCCTTCCGTGGATAGGAATGAAAGGAAACCTACATAAATCCTTAATTAGGACCCAAATATATCCCAACACACTTCAACATGCTTCCACAAGCCTCGCATGAAGTGTTAAACACAAGGTCATCCAACACTTGTGCAAAACACCATAGACATTAAGTACACACTTCTTTAAATCAAGCCGGAAGTTTTGGACAACATAATTCACTTGGACTCAATCCAAAATAATCCACAAAATAATTAAGATTCATCAAACACTTCATCCAAGCTTGCATCAACAAATACTTTAACTCAGAACAACTAATAACCCTTAATTGCATAATGATAAATGAAAATCTCACTGTACTACACCAAATCAAGTAAAAACTTGAACACAAAAAGATAAAAGCATTATAAGAAACTTCCAAAATCTACACAACGTGAAGCCAAACAATGGAGACACGTGGAGAAAATACATTTCTCCTAGACCACATAAAACATCACTTCACACACTGATGAAAATATCTCGCATTGCACAATGATCTAGAAACCCAAATTTTGAATATAGCAACCTTTGTCAACCTTGAATAACCTATATGATCCACACAGGCATAGCATCAACACAGAAGGAACACACAACACAATATCAAAGCACACTATGAACATTTGGACAACACAATCTACTCTGTTTATTAAATTTTCTCAAAAGCACTTGGAAACCAAGTACCAAAGACATCATCTCAGCTCATTACTTCATTCCAACTCATCTTCAGACTTTGCAACAAAAAAATAGGTCCATGTACTGACAACATACTTCCTCAAGGTCTCAACTAGACATGCACAACCTTTTTTCCACAATTTTCTCAATATCCTCAACATCTTCATCCCATAGTTGACATCAATGACAACACCAGTCAGTAGACTTCCTATTGACATCAATGACAACACCATCATACTTGCAACAAGTTGTTGACATCTTCACCAAAAATTTTACTAAGAGAAATTTTATTCATCTACAAGCTCTTCTTGGGGTGTGGTCCATTTCATCAACAACACCATCCGTAGGGGGAGCTTCTAGTCCTCTTCGTTTACTCTCATTTGGGGGGGCATTTTTTCTCACAAGGTTTTCTCCTCTTCTCTATGACCTGTAGATTGTACTTGGGTACCTCATCAAGCCTCATTACTATGACCCAATTTTGTGTCCCTACATAGGGTGTGCTTAAGGTGGGGTGTTGGTGTAAATTCAATTTTTACCATTATTTATGCCATTTATTTTACTTTACAGGTTAGCCACTTTCTTAGGTGGCAAGTTGGTAGTTAGAGAGCCAATTATTAGTTTATTATGAATTTTGAACAAATCCTTCCCTCCATTTTCTAGATTTTGGTTTGCTCAAAATTCCTTTATATGCACATCAATTGATGAATATAATCACATCAATTCAACTTGCAAATATCTTGTATTTGGTTGAGTAAATACTATTAATTTTGTCAATTTTCTTAGCTCCACTTTCATGCACCACCCATGTCCAACCACCAAACCTTGACTTTGCCACCTTTTCATCACCTCCACTAGAGATGCCACCCATCCACCACCAACAATCCATCAACCTACCAACCAACGATAATCCCCCTTCCCTATTTCCCCTTTTTAGATTTGCAGGACAACTTCAAGAGGCCCTTTCTTGGATTTATAGATGAATGTTTTTTATTATTTTTTGTTGAAATCAACTATAATGTTGTTCTCTTTGCAATGATTTAATTGGCTTCTACTCATAATGATTGATTTTTTCAAAAAAATAGTTTCTTAAATATTTAGTAATTTTTTTTCTTAGTTTTGCAGCTTCAAATTTCTATATCTTTTACACAAAGAATCAAACCATAAAGATGTTTTAACAAAAGTGATATTTTTCGAGCTCTATATCATGGTGTCATTTTTTTATCTAGTTTTTCTTCAAAACTATACTTTAGCTTTCTCTCACATCTTGAAATTGCAAACCAAATGGAAAACACAAACAAATATTTCAATTGTATTAAATTATAAAGTGCTACAACGAGTACTCAATTAGCATGTCTAAATTGAGCTTCTTTTTTTGTGGGGAGAGAGAGGGTTAATGCACATGCACTCAACATAGAAAGTGCCATCACATATACTCGTCTTGTGGGCTTAGACATAGGAATTTTATAATTAATGAACTCATATAAAGTTTCAAATCTAGAAGGAGAAATCTAAGTTTCTTTAATGAGTATATCAAATCATCCAAGTATGTCATTATGTTAGAAAAATGAAACTACAAGTCATAGCAAGATGGTATTCTAAAGTAACATTGATGTTGGATTCATCTCTTGCCCCATTTATATGGGCTTGTTCTTGAACTAGATACTAAGTGGTATATATATGTATGGAGAAATAGAAAATGATCATGTCCTAGGATTAATCAATATTTTACCAACTGCACTATGAGATTTGTCATACATTGAGTTCCTTCACACTCTTTGGACCACACTTTAGGGTATGTACAAATTATTATCTACCATTCTTGATCTTGAGACATCAAAATTTTAATGACATTCTAAATTTTACTCGTTCTTCGATTTTAGAGCTAAGCACATTTATTTTCTTATTTACTTTCCATAGCTTAACATTTACTATTTTTAAAAACCATGTGTTTTCAATATATTCATTTATTAATCTAGGTTGATTTATGCTTATGCTTGTTTGTTTGCATGATATTGGATTAACCTATATTACAAAGGCAAATTTTATTTATCTTTACAACATGCTACCTTCCTAAGTGATTGTGATGTTGTTTGTCCAAATTGAAATTCCTTGGGGTTGGAAATGACCAAACTCCATGTAACAAATTGATAAGCATTTGAAATATAATAAAATATTCTTTATGTTAGTTTATTAAGGTTCAACTATCTAATTTGAGTCTAATTTAATGGCCAATATTTCATGAGTAGTGGTTCACATGAGCCTGTCTCTCATGAACATGAATGGTTCACTTACAGTCATTGCATCTAGATGGTGCTCATAAAGGTGAAGCATCAAGACTTCCTCGAAGGTCATCCACCCCAGTACTACTCCAACTCAAATATACTTAGCCATAATTTTTTCACCAAAATCAAATCTCCATAACTCACTATCCCATTTACAAAACCTTCAACAAATATATCAAACTTATATTGCTTTAACAAGATCCAAACTCCTTTAAAAAGATGCTTTAGCTGGTTGACCTACATGTGAAGAGGGGTCTATCAACAAAGATATGCTAGTATAGAGTGTCTTGCTTACATAAAACGTGGTATTTTTCTTTAATGTGCGAATATGCTACCAATGAGTTCCCATGTGCTCTGATATTAGGAGTATGTCCTCCAATTATTACGTGATAGACTGATGGCATTTGTTTTTGTCTAATATATATGTCTGGTTAGTTGTGGCTAACATTTAAAAATAGAAACCTTTTCCTCAAATTCCATACTCTACCTAATATTTGTCTCCAAGTTAATTTTATTTGATTTAGATAGATTAGACAGCTTTCTAATAGAATGAATGTGTCATGATAAGGACGGGCACGCTAGGTGTTGTTTTAAATACTAATTGTTATGTTAAAAATTGTATATTCATGTTTATTATATTTTTATTATAAACTAATAATTAGGTGGTAATTTATGTACAAATTTAATTTATATTTTAATTTATCTTGATATTTCTTCTTATTATTTTAGAGTTACATTTCTAATTTGAGATTTATTTTTCATCATTTTGAATTAAGTTTATAGGTGTGGATTTGATTTAGATCTCTTTTATAATTGTGGTTTTGAATTTTGAATTTTGAATATTAAAATTTCATATTTTTTGTCATATTGAACACCTCATTAATTGTTATGTGTTGACTTAACATAGATTTTAATTTGTTGACATGGTTGTATTTAAAAACATCATGTCTTTCATTTGAAAACATCCAAGAGTCGTTTAGGATTGTGCTAGTTTTCTTTACCAATAGATAATTTATGAGAGCATTCTTGTGGTGTTTTTAGAGAATTATTAGTACATATTATTATAGGTCCATTACATGCTTTCCTTTTGTTTTCAAACCTTTCACTCAAATGTGTGAAGTGGAAAACTTGACCCATGCAATATGATAGATTCATCAAAGGCGTTTGCAAACATCAACAATACCTACACACATCCAAAAAACATAAATCAAGGTGAGTGAATTCCAACAACCCATATTCTAACATATCAAATGCACAAGTTTTATGAGTCCCATGTGTAGGTTTAGATTCACACTCTTAGAGGTCAATTTTGCACTTGCATAAGTGATCTAGAGTGAAAACTCATTTTACAAAATCTAGGCTCTTCATCTAAGTCAATCCTAAAACTCGAGAGCACTAGTGAATCAACTTTAAATGAAATATACATCATATTTTTATGAGCTAAGTATCACATTTAATTTATTTCAATTTTATATTTAATTTCAATACTTTTAATGATTAGTCCAACTCATTTGTATAAGTTAATTTCTTTATTGAATACATTCTTTAAGTTTAGCCTAGATATATTTAATTAAATAATTTTTTATTTTCTTCATATTTTGGTGATCTGAACATTCCTTCACAACTTAGGGTTTTATCTTTTAAAATAGGTTGGACCCTATGATCTTTATAAACACAGTAATAGTAGAGTTCATATGTGTCAACTAGTTGCATAGAGATTTGTATTCTCTTTTTGACATCTCTACACATACATATAGGCCTTTTTATACCCAACTCTTGGCTCTATCATTTTACCCATGTCTAGGTAGGATCAAAATCCCTAGATCTCCTCTACCATGTCATCCACACATATGACTATTATCACATTCTCTTGGGCCATCCTTGGCTCAATGTGATTCAACCTATCCCTTCCATTACTCACTAATGTCTAAATTTCCCAACTATTCACAACATACCCCATAGTAAGTACCAACCACTTTCTACTTAGAGCCACTTTTCTCTAGAAAAATAATGTCCCACCTCATCAATAAAAGGACATTCTATTCCAAAACTATTAAATTTTTTCCCTTAACAATATATCTTCTTCATTTTCTTCCACCAACCCACTAACTATACTTGTTCCATCATCTTCTTCACCATATATCCCACCAAAGTTTCCTCCTCCTACACCTTGTTAGGTCCCAAAACCATTGTTTCACTTCTTAGAACAAAATTTCACTAAAAAGGCTAAGCTTTTCATCTAACAAACAAAAAATAGTACATCAAAAGGAATTATAGAGGGTTCAAAGTCAACTCTACAAAAGTGGGTTATCTCTCCTACACTTTGAGCTCAATTTAAACTCAAGAAGGTATTCCTAGTCGCTAGGATATATAAAATGAACAAATAAAATTTGGTAGTTAAACCCAAAATATTGATTCAACCCCAAAAATTATCATTGGATTGAGAGCAACTCACTACCATATTGCCTTTTTATAGTTGATTAAACAACATTGTAGTGAGTGCCATGTGAGAAAATGATACATGATTTAAAAATTTTACAATAATTTTTATTCCATGTATATTGAGATATGAAAACTTGCAAAGAACAAGAGTTAAACTAGAAATTATTATTAATTTTTTTTTATTTAAGTGTTTGTTTTGTGTGGCTAGAACAAGTACGTTCAATATTGGTGCCAATCCTTGAACAACAAAGTCACAACTAACAAGGAAGTGAGTTCAAGGGAAAATCCCAAATAGTAGCTAATCTAAGCATTCAAATGCATTAATACATGTTATTATTTAGCTTCACATACTTAGTAATCCATCAATGAAGCACACAAATTCATATATAAACACACAACAATATATTGCAAGCAATGCAATAGGTTTAGAATCTTATTACATTCATCAAAGAGTGTTTACATTCATAGTAGCATATGTATTGAGGAAATGTCCTCTAAAAAAAACATATTTCTAAAAAATTTCACAAATTCATGGAGAAATAAAATTAAAAAATAACCTTAAAATAATACTTGTATTGATTTGACATTGACTTTATCTTCCGATAACTAAATTGAGAACAAAATATCTCTCTATTACATTTTATCCAAGTTATTCTTCCACTCTTTTTGCATCCACATATTGTCCTATAATTATCTAAATTCCAAAACTCTCACATATACTAAGAAGGGTCAAAAGCCTAATCACTACATTATAACAGCCAAAAATTCCATGATCTACAAGGTACGCCTACCCAAAATGAGCGGTCTAGATAAAAATTGATAGCTACAATAACTTCTAGTAGGTTAAGTAGTTATTTCAGGTTGTTGGGCGACCCTTTCACAATAATGACGATAACTAAAACCAAACTAGGATGTTAAATTTTGGTGCCCAATTTTTTTTCAAAAAATTCCTCTTTTGTTCTTACTAGGTGGCTAAACCCACAAAATTGGTTTACAATTCCAGTGAGGAAGGAAAAGTTACAAAAATTCCCTCATGCAAAAAAAATTGGTTTATGGAGGTTTGAACGAACATCTAGTTTGAGTGAACCCAAAGGGGGTTCGCTAGAACCCCCCTTCAAGCGAACCCATTAAATGTTGGGTCCCACATTTCCCAGGAAAAAAAGCAAAGAAAAGGGTTGTGGAAAGGGGGTCCACACAAACCCTAGTTCAAGCGAACCTTGGTTCGAGTGAACCTCCAATGGGGGTTCGCTCGAAACCCCCTTGTCCCCCCTTGTCCCCCTTTGGCAACGAAAAACTTCAAAATTTTTCCCTTCAAAGCTCAAGTTGAGGATGAAAATGGAGGAGAATTCATAGACCCAACTGGATGATGGTAGTCCTCGAAATGAGCTATCCAACAAATATAATTTTAATATGTTTTGGTTTTATTATGTAGTTGTTTTTTTAGTTTGATTAAACATAGGTTTTTCACCAAAAATCAAGCTCTCTATTCTGCACACGTGGAAAAATAGTAGATTATAAAAGAAAATGAAAAATATGAGTGCACTATATATTGAAATCCTTGATCCAACAAAAAAAGAATTGAATTTTGATACATACAAAAAAGGTCATGTTGTATACAGTTCGTCTATGTCTGAATTGTAATTGGTTTGACTTCAAAACTTGATTAAGGAAAAA